>CM041783.1:4079353-4246402 GCA_023374045.1 Limonium bicolor
AGATTAGAACAGGGAAGTTTAAGTTGGTTAAGATTTATAATATTTCCAGAATTAAACCTTAACTTGTTGGATTTATTTAATGGCCTTCCCTAATGTATTTTGACACGAAATTTTAACCACATACTCCTTATAAAATCTAGTTTATTTTGATATAAGTTAATATGGGTTTTTTGTTTTTAAACTTAAGTTATAATTTTTGCAAGTTCTGAGTATTATGGAATTATCTGGGTAAATTAAAGAGATATTTTTATGAAATAAGAATTTTATAATATGTCTAAAATATTATAGTTGCTATATATTTAATTTGGGAATTTTTGGACAAGGGTAAATGGGTTTAAAAATTTCTTTTATGAATTTTTCATAAGAATAACTTATAATATATGGTTTTTAATGTAACAAAAATTAAATTATAGTTATTTAATAAAGTTTTTAGGTTGGCAAAATATGAAAAGATTAAACTAACATTTAGTAACAGTATGTTTATAAACATTTTGGGTATAAACTTTAAAGTGAAGTAAAAATTATATATATATATACTTATATGAGGGAAATAAAATAGGAACTTATATTAAATCAAGGAATTTAACTAGTATACATTTTTTTATTATATAATGTGGAAGTTAATATACTTAATTGAGGTTAAGGAAAATACTTTATTTTAAACCATATATCAGATGTTGATATATGTAAAAGTTAATAGAGATAATTAAATACAATAAAACTGCATAAAGAATGTTTTGAATAAATCCTAGTATAAATATATACATTAGACATAACTAAAGAAATAAAATACCTTATGGAAAATATAATATGGAGGAATTAATAAGTCAAACTAAACCTCTACATATTACTAATGAAAGAATATTATATGAGGTGGTATTAAATTGGGGTTATGAAATTCAGTTTTGAGTTACCTTCGAATTTCTAGGATTTAAATAAATCATAATTAAATACATATATAATATTATTTGTCAATGACTGTAACACCCCAACTCAATCCAATTGTGGTCTCGCAACTTAACAGCATATATACATACATGTCACAGCGGAATTCTTTACAATCCAGGACCTTGCCACGGTCTGACTACAGAATATACCGAACATTAGTGCAACAACCTTAAACATTTACATATCCTTCTTACAACCCCCTCACATCCTATACATCTTACTAACTCATATTGCCATACGAGTGTACATGCACAACTCGTAGGCCACTCTTAACCCTTAACACTTGTACCCTCTTCTTACTCTCGCGACGGCCGCCTCCTGATGTACCTGTGTAGTAAAAACAGCCCCCAAAGGGGGTCAGCACGAATGCTGGTACGATCCTCTCATGGCCCCCAAGCTAACGTGGCTACGACGACTAATTGTCGATAGCATGGAGGTTGATTAGATGCACAACATAGTAGTAAATGCAGTAAACAACAACTCAGATATGAACAATCAAAGTTCACACACAATGAACGACTTAAATGCGTTCCCTTAACTAGAGAGTTATTTATTTAACTCCTTAAGTAATGTTCCCTCTTAATCTTAGTCCATCCTTATCTCACCTCAATCTTAATCTTATCTTAATCTTAGAAACAACCATCCTTTAATAAGGAGTGGATGTCACTTATCTTTATCTTAATTATACAAACCATCCTTTAAAGAGGAATGCTTGCAACTCATCTTAACCTTACCTTAATCTTAAACTTAACAATACAAACCATCCTTTAAAAGGGAATGGTTGCAACTTATCTTAACCTTACCTTAATCTCAATCTTAACTTAATCTCAGTATACAAACCGTTCCTGGAGGGGAATGGTTGTAGCTTAATCCAAACCTGGGATTTAGGTGATCCCACCGCACCATCTTAATGCCACCTACTCTGGACGGGAGTCCAGCGCAGTTGAGCCGGCAACCGGCCCTAGGCCACAAGTCCGAAGACAAGTCCTTAATCGGAGGGCGGATCTGATTCAGATACTGTCCCCCTTTTTCCTTAGCATGCATGACCGGAGATCGGTCCCGGGTTTCCTCACTCAAGTTCCAGTTAGTAGTAATCTCAAGACCATGTTCGTTGGTTAACCTCTTTCGGTTCATATCGTCCCTTATTAGGGGGCGTTCCTCAGTCTCACTCAATTCCTTACTAAACATTGGTTAGTAAGTTCTCACGATATGTTGTGTTAGTTTTCAAACATCACACAACAAAACAAGAAATATAATATATTCCGATTGCATGCTTTATCTTGATTAGTGGGCACACAAAAACAGATAGCACACAAGCCGAGGGACACCTCGTTAGCAAGCAGGTCACAAGAAGAACTGTACCGTTCACCGTTGGTCGTTCGGCTGCTTACTCTCCTCCGGAGTCCAAACTCCCAAGTCCTAAAACATTCATTCAGTTTTAGGTTGTTAATCACTTAACTTAATATGACTTACTTAACTTGTTTAACTTACTTAATTCCTTAATGATCCCCACCTAACACCTCTTAGGTCATACACTTAATCTTACAAACTTAATCTTAAACTTTCAAGTTTATACTTAACTTAACTTAATCTCTTAAGTTCTTAGGGTCTCAATCATTACTACCCTACCAAAGGCATACCTCATTACCCATTGCCATTCTTAGAATTCAAATTTCTCTTTTTTTTTTTGTTTTTAGGCTCGACCGGACTTACCGACCGGACTTGCCAAGTCCGGTCCGTTCCAGTACCCTTTACCGTTTGAAAATTCTACCCCGACCGGACTTACAAGTCCGGTCCCATGTCCGGTCGATTCCAGAGACTTATTACCGTACAAAATTTAAGCCCGACCGGACTTGACAAGTCCGGTCCCATGTCCGGTCTATTCCAGAAACATTTTCCGGTATTGTAACAGAGCCCGACCGACCTTGCAAGTCCGGTCCTAAGGTCGGTCGGCTCTAGAAACTTGTTTCTAAATTCTCTTTCAACTCCAAACTTCTCCTCATATATTCTAATATGTTATAACCTCATTTGGGCACCTCAAATACACCTTAAGTCCTCCTTTAAATACCGTAAATCATCCACCATAATCCATCTTAGTCATTATGCATTTTCCTTGTAATAATGCTAACACTTGTAATGTTTCCTCTAGGTTTCTTGGTGGTGGTTCATACCTAGTGTAACCACTATGCCAAATGTTCTCTTCACCACTATAACATCATCTCCCAAGCATCTCTCACTATCTAAAACTCTTTTTATGCCTTTACTTAAAGTTCCTTCCTAAGCTTAAGCTTCCATCCTCCGACACCTTATTTCCTTCCTAGTTGGTTACCAACATTTGCCTAAGTCCTACATGCTCACTATCTAAAACTCTTTTTATGCCTTTATAACTCGTTACCACACTTTATCTCACCCCTTTTTCATCAAGACCACCTCTAAAACTTCCTAGTACTTCCTTAGTCATTAATTCCCCTTAGAACATAATCAAATCACCTTAATCATTACACCTTCTCCTTAATCTTATGCACACTTCTTATATTCCTCATCTCATGATTTTGGTGTGCTCAAAACACTCACCATTCCTCTAACTCCTCCTAGACATCTCTAGGTCATCCTAAACCTCAAGGACTCCTTAATTAACTAATCTCCACTCAAATTCCTTATAATGATTCCTAGTAAATCCTAGGTCATATTAGTTCACCACCATCGCCTAAACACTTATTTTCTACTCAAATTTTGCCATAGCACCTCTAGCATCATAGCATGCCCAAACACATTATTTTCCTCATTTAACCATCTCACACACCTCAAGTTCTTTCTCATCATATCTCATCACCCAAACCAACTCATTCATAACAAACTCAATATATTGCAATAATCTTAAATTGCATAGCACTAAGGCTCTTAAATGACATGGCTCTTAGGCCCTTAAATGACTTAAACTTAAACACTGAATTTCCCACATATATAAGCTTTCAACCTGCAAATACACTCATCAATCTCATAGTAGTTATAATGCTCTTAAAATCCACCTTAAACTTATATTACTAACTCATTCTCATTAGCTCCTTAATCACAAGTTCATAAGCTTGTTTAAGTTCTTTTTCTTAGGTTATATAACCCAATACACAATGTAAGCTTCAAGCCACATTGGTATTTATCTAAAACTCATTCCTTAATCTTAAACCACCATTAGGTAAGCATTTTACCTTGTTTTCTCAAGCTTATCTTAATCTCCTCCTTAGGCCTTCTTCTTGCATAGATCTCGGCCACCACTTAAATTTCTTTTGCCAATGTTCTAATCAATATTTAAGGATCCATATGAGTACTAAACAATGCACTAACCTCAAGGAATGAAAACCTAGGTTAGAAATGTGTTCTAAGGCATAAAAGTGGATGATTACCTTTGAAGTCTCAAGGTAGACTTTGGCATTGAATGAAATAGGACCTCCACTAGTCCTTGGTGAATAAATCAAGCTAGAACAAGGCATAAAAACATAGCCCCATGAGAAGGAATTTTCGGCCATGTACAAGAAATGATGGAAACATGGTTTTTCTTACATTTTCTTTACCTTAAGAGAATGGAGAAGCTAATGAGCTCTTCAAACTTGATTTTCCCCCATCAATGGAGTTTTCTCATGGCACCAAAATGGAGCTTTGAAAGATTTGAAAAGATAGAAAGATAGGTCTTGACCTAACTAAGACAAATATGCAATTTGTTTTGGATTTGGAGCTTGGAGTTGTATTTGGCAAGTGATTGAAGATGGAGAACCATGGAGGGCAGCACTCTCGGTTTTGGAACAGAGAGAAGAAGAAGAAACCGGGGTGAAAGAGAGAAATGGAGGATAGAGGAGAGAAGGTAGCTTATAAGGATATTTTGCTTTAATAAAGCAAATAGTAACCTCTTTACTTATCTCTTCTTTTCTTCCTTATTTGACTACTTATGGTGACTCACCCTCCTTAGAAAAACCGGCCCCCTACCTTAAATGAGGCTAGTCATGGTCTTTGTTGACCAACTAATTAGCTTAAGTTGATTAAAACTTAAACTAGTCACTATTTGGCACTATTCACTAATCAGTGCACATATTTCTGAAATTTTTGATTTCCCATTGATTTAGACCTCCTAATGTGATACTAATTAGTACACATGTTGATTAAAGAGTAATGATGGACATTTAGCCACTCAAAACTCAATTCTAAGACAATTTCTCAAAAATGTGCTTTAAGACTTCTTAAAGCACATTTTGTGTTTTAACTTGTTTTCAAGTTTGGTTTTCTTTGCTAATTGATTTAAAATGACCATTCGAATATTACTAAGGTCTTATCATGATATTTGGGTACTCACCCAAGTCTCTCCAAGCTTAGAGCACATTTTTGCCCTAATTGCCCTTAAGGCATTTCCTTGTGTTTTCCTTGGTTTAAATTATCTACCAATCTTGCTAAGGCATATTTTAGCCTTAATACATCATGATTTGATGTTTACTTAGCATACTTAGGTTTGGGGTATTTCAATCTACCCCCCTTAAAAGAACTTTGTCCCCAAAGTTCCCATGCATCTTTTCTTATTAGAATGCATGTCTTACCTCACTCCTTAGATCATATAGATCATACTTATGTATACTTCTCACATTGGATCATTGGATCCCCCATATTCTCATACTTAAATATCACACAACATGCTTAAGCATGTGCAGCACTCAAAATTCCTTTTGTTCCTTTTGATGATTAAAACATTCACATAACTTCCAACGTATTCTCCCATGTCACCGGTCCGTAGACAATGGCTCATTCGTCCTCGTCACCATGGGCCAGAATACAAAACACGCTGCTCTCCCCATGTCACCGGTCCAAAGACAAAGGCTCGTGCCTCCTCGACTTCATGGGCGAGACTCAGTAAAAAGGTAATCCTTTTTACGAGGTCATGTGAGGAATAATTCCTCTAATTAAAAATACAAGCAACTCCAATTTCATTTTTATCCCAAGGTCTCTATCCTTAGTGTGATTTAATTGTGACCACTGGTAGGGAGTTTCAGGAATCATCCAACCCTGATGTGATCAGCATCAGTGTAGAACTATCCTTCCACCCCAATTTGTGTTCGGTTTCCCTTGATCCCTAGAAAATCAAGTTCCACCTCCCACGTCATTTTCAAACATCCAAATAATTCACTCATGTCCAATTTTCTATCTTTTTAGTTCTTCTAATCATAATCAATACATCTCCAAAGTGTGGACTCATTCCATCAAACATTCCCAATTCATCTCTTAGTAATTACCTCAGACTTAAATTCCTACTAAATTCTATATCAATCTCATACCAACTTCCACTGTCTCATACCACATAGCATTACTATTTCCTAACCCATAATCATATCAAATTGTATCCCATAATGTTATCTTATTCTTATTTCTTAAGTCTCCTTAATCCTCTTCCTTAATTCTCTTAACTTGTACTCACACCGGAGTTAACAAGATAGGTACTTAATATGTATGGTATTCACATCTTCTGTGTGCGATAACCATGATTTACCTCCAAATGTTTATGTAAAACATATTCTCAAATTATTTTGTGCTATGCACACCGTAGTTTATGTACTCAGTACACAAACATACGCTAAGCGGTTTTCGCTCTACCCCCCTTAAAATGGATTACGCCCACGTAGTCAGCGTTACATCATCTTTGAACATAAGTTCAAGATGTCTAATTCTCACCAAGCATTCTAGCTTCCACGTCATCTATCTTACTTATAATTCGATCAGAAATGACTTAGTCTCTGTATCGAGGATTCTTAACGGTACTTATACTGTTTCCTTAACTTAGTTTGGTCTAATCTCAAAGGTAGTGGTCTGCTCTGATAATCTTAGGCTTAATTGTCTCAACGGACACGTGTTACCTTTATATACACGGCCTTAATGAGTTGTAACTCGTCTATCTGTTCTCCTTGAAGATCTTATGCTCATACTCTTAGTATTTTCTCGAATGTCTAAATTGTTCTCCCCAACTGACCTTTGGTCTGAGGATGATTCTTAGCCTGAAACTACTGTTTAGTGCATAATGCGCTTTACAGTCTTAATCCCTTACATCTTAAGACATATCCAATGTCTGTACTTAATAATCCGTGCTTTCGCTTCATAGTCCTTAATTATCTGTTCTCTGGTTCCTCTGTGTTGCTGGTTCAACTGAATTCTTCTCTTCGGCTGTCTGTGGTAGTAGCTGCTCTTGTGTGATCTTGCCTCGTTGTCCGTGGTACGGAGTCGACTACCTCCCGTGTTCTTTACACTACTCGTCTACATGCATGGGGTACCTTACTGGTACATTACTACTTACCCAACTAACTCATAAATGAGCGTGTCAGGCCGCAAGCCCCTGTGGGGTGCAGTCGTCCCATGTCTCATTTTAGTAAACTCATAGTGTCCGTCACACGTTTAGCTATTGCTAATTATGAAGTATTCTGTTGTCGATCTCCTCTTTCATCGTTCCATAATAACATTTATTGTTCTTCTTGAAGTTAATCAAGGGAAGTCTATTCACTGTGTTCTTGGGTATTGTATGCTCTAGTTCTTTATGTATCCCGTACTGATGCGGTCTCTTAAATTGAGGTCTCTTTCCGTAGAGCCTCGTAACTTGTTCCTCATATTTATGCTACTAGGAATGCCCTTCCAGTTCCTTAAGGAATGGATGGTGTGCTTCCTGTGAAATCTTACCTAACCAGGTCCAGGCTACTGGCATCAATGCTCAGTTCGTCTACCATCTTATTTTCTTACTTATGCTGGTCTTAACTCATAAATCTAATTGCCTCAGTGTCAATATTTGACGGCTCATACATAATGGTCGCCTTACCGCGCACCATGACTTAATCCACTTATCTAACTATTATACTCACGACCATTTCTACCGTGGTAGTTGGCCTTTACCATGTTACCCATTAATGGTGCAACCTCTTACTCACTTATTCTAATGTCTTACCTTATACTCAATCCCTTCTTGGTGTAAATACACTGGGAGTTCTCTCATTCCGATATTGGCGGTTGTCGTACCGTGTTGTAAGGTAGTTGACTCTTGATATGAAGGTGTTCTATTCCAATCTCAGATTCGTAAGTAGGCTAATTTCTCTCGCTTTCTTTCATCCTTAACGATGTTATCTACCATGTAGTTTGACTGGTTACTGAAGAAGTCATCCGCTGATTCACAAGCTCCTCTGAGCATTGATTAATTGACGTGCCATAATGTGCAGTCACAATGTTTATCTCTGCCCATACTAATTCTTACATCCTGGGTGTTGGATATGGTGTCTATCTGTGCAACCTTCCTTATTACTCAAGTGTATCTGGTATGTTCTAAGGTAATCTCAAGGTTCATAGTTCCCATCTTCTAAATAAAGTGTATTTTATCTCTAATATGTGAAAACCCTTTTGAGGGGTTCATTCCCACTCATGGCCTCACAACAAGGAGGGGTATCCCCACCCTAAAAAGGCATGGTTCGTTCTCCGCTCCTGTCCTTAGCATTATCTCAATATTCTCATTGGTACCCTTTTTTTTTGGCTTATACAAGCTCTCTTATAACTTATTGCCTCGGGCTCTGATGTGGTTAACATCCTTGGCTCGTAGGCTCTTAGTGCTTAATGTCTCAGTTCATTATTTGTACTCTTACTCATCTGTAGGTTATCCTCAGAAACTTCTGGTTCTTTGAGCACTATCCACCGTTAGGTTACATACTAAATGTAGTATCAGGTTCCATGATAAGTTGCTACATCCTGCTTCCTGCTAGGGAAGTTGTTAAGGTGCTCTGAGGTCATCTAATGTCCTTGACAATACTGTCATTTACTAGACTTATGTCTTTTAATAGTCGAGGTTAGGTTCATATTAGGTGTTTGCCTCACGGTGTTCAAGCTGGATATCATCCTGTCATCTTATACTTCCATCTCAACGCTTCGTTCAACTTCCGTTGACTACGCCACCCGTTGATGATCAATCATACTTGGGTGTTAATGAGTTAAACAAACAGTATTAACTGTCATTCATCAGTTGTTCGGTTCGACTATGCCCGCTCTGTGGGGGTAGTCCTCTGAGCTTTCCTTTCCAGGGTGGTACATCTTTAGTCCTTAGTAGGTTATTGCTTATGTTTATTTCTTTTGTCCTTGTTTTCTGGGTCGTCCAACATCTTCATTGAAGAATGTTGTTATTGGTATCCTTAATGGTCACTCTGGAGTCTTATCCCGTTTTCGTTGTAAGTCGATGCCTCAACAGTCTCAATAGTATCTTATAATACATCCCTTGTATATCATTGCTTATCTAGTGTTTTTGCTCGCGATACCGAGCAATCTCTTAGGTTTTCCCCTTGGAGTTTGAGATTGGTGTTCTTACCATACTGTCGGTTGTTGTTGTAGTGGGTTATACCGTTGCTAGTATTTATATGGTTTAGTATTTCGTCTAAGCTCAGCTCCCTGCTGGCTGATGTGTCGGTTCATCTCATCATGGTCAGGTCGTCAGGCCCTTCCAAGGTCCTATATTTTTTTCCTGTTCTTATGGTTTTACAATCCGGTATTAATATATGCTACAACTGTAGCGTTCTCCTATTTCGCCTTGATGGCTTTTCGTGTGGTTTAATCGTGGTAGCACTTGCTATGGCAAGTGCGCCATGCAGGATGGGTTATTGGTACAAGGTACGTTGGTAGCGACACTTCTTTCTAATTTCCATGTAATTGTAGTCCTCGGGACCCTTCGATAATATCTTATTTTGGATAACTAACCATCCGGCAGTTTCCTGGTTGTTTGACAGTACTGTCTACCAGGGCGTTCCTCTTTCTAAGGGAACCCCTTAATATTTTCTTATGTCTTAATCCTCGCTCCTGTCTCCACACATTCTGTTGTGGTTATTAAGTAATAATTCTCCTTTAGGCACTACATCGTAGTCCTATTTTGGTATACAATTTGTATGGGTTTCTACCGTCGTCTGCATTATGTTGGCCAGGTTTATAACCTTCCTCATTGTATGGGGTTTGGAGTTCCCGTTTCTAACTGGACTTTCCAGTAGTCTCAATCCTCTTGCTTTGTATTATCCTACTGTTATGCTCCTTCGGACCACTGTCCGGTACTCATGTCACTTCTCTTTTTCCCTTCTATTGCACCCGTAGTGCTTTCCTTATCATTGGTATGGCGGGTTATTTCGACTGCGTAGCATGTCGACCCATGTTGCCGGTAATTTCCGCTCCCTTACTGATAGTATTCCATAGGTAGCGCCTGTTTCACTGTTGCGCTCCATTGAAAACCCCCAAGTTCTCCATAACTGTTGTGGAACAAGATGTTTCTCGTATTGCTCACTGTTAGCTAACGCCAGATCGGGTTTCCCAGAGTAAGAGAAGGCTTTCTTCTCTCTGGCGTTTGTTCCACATATTTAGGGTTAGGGATGTGGAGGGCGGGCCTAGGTACTATGGATGTCCGGTAAACACCGGGAAGTCCTGACTAGCGCACCTCTCACTCTATCTCTCAACCCTTAACCCGTAACTCAATCTCAACCTCAATATCTTCCTAAGTTCGGTAATTCCTTGTCTTCAGAGCGTAACTACGCTCTGATACCACTTTTTGTAACACCCCAACTCAATCCAATTGTGGTCTCGCAACTTAACAGCATATATACATACATGTCACAGCGGAATTCTTTACAATCCAGGACCTTGCCACGGTCTGACTACAGAATATACCGAACATTAGTGCAACAACCTTAAACATTTACATATCCTTCTTACAACCCCCTCACATCCTATACATCTTACTAACTCATATTGCCATACGAGTGTACATGCACAACTCGTAGGCCACTCTTAACCCTTAACACTTGTACCCTCTTCTTACTCTCGGCCGCGCTCCTGACCTGTGTAGTAAAAACAGCCCCCAAAGGGGGTCAGCACGAATGCTGGTACGATCCTCTCATGGCCCCCAAGCTAACGTGGCTACGACGACTAATTGTCGATAGCATGGAGGTTGATTAGATGCACAACATAGTAGTAAATGCAGTAAACAACAACTCAGATATGAACAATCAAAGTTCACACACAATGAACGACTTAAATGCGTTCCCTTAACTAGAGAGTTATTATTTAACTCCTTAAGTAATGTTCCCTCTTAATCTTAGTCCATCCTTATCTCACCTCAATCTTAATCTTATCTTAATCTTAGAAACAACCATCCTTTAATAAGGAGTGGATGTCACTTATCTTATCTTAATTATACAAACCATCCTTTAAAGAGGAATGGTTGCAACTCATCTTAACCTTACCTTAATCTTAAACTTAACAATACAAACCATCCTTTAAAAGGGAATGGTTGCAACTTATCTTAACCTTACCTTAATCTCAATCTTAACTTAATCTCAGTATACAAACCGTTCCTGGAGGGGAATGGTTGTAGCTTAATCCAAACCTGGGATTTAGGTGATCCCACCGCACCATCTTAATGCCACCTACTCTGGACGGGAGTCCAGCGCAGTTGAGCCGGCAACCGGCCCTAGGCCACAAGTCCGAAGACAAGTCCTTAATCGGAGGGCGGATCTGATTCAGATACTGTCCCCCTTTTTCCTTAGCATGCATGACCGGAGATCGGTCCCGGGTTTCCTCACTCAAGTTCCAGTTAGTAGTAATCTCAAGACCATGTTCGTTGGTTAACCTCTTTCGGTTCATATCGTCCCTTATTAGGGGGCGTTCCTCAGTCTCACTCAATTCCTTACTAAACATTGGTTAGTAAGTTCTCACGATATGTTGTGTTAGTTTTCAAACATCACACAACAAAACAAGAAATATAATATATTCCGATTGCATGCTTTATCTTGATTAGTGGGCACACAAAAACAGATAGCACACAAGCCGAGGGACACCTCGTTAGCAAGCAGGTCACAAGAAGAACTGTACCGTTCACCGTTGGTCGTTCGGCTGCTTACTCTCCTCCGGAGTCCAAACTCCCAAGTCCTAAAACATTCATTCAGTTTTAGGTTGTTAATCACTTAACTTAATATGACTTACTTAACTTGTTTAACTTACTTAATTCCTTAATGATCCCCACCTAACACCTCTTAGGTCTTACACTTAATCTTACAAACTTAATCTTAAACTTTCAAGTTTATACTTAACTTAACTTAATCTCTTAAGTTCTTAGGGTCTCAATCATTACTACCCTACCAAAGGCATACCTCATTACCCATTGCCATTCTTAGAATTCAAAATTTCTCTTTTTTTTTTTTGTTTTTAGGCTCGACCGGACTTACCGACCGGACTTGCCAAGTCCGGTCCGTTCCAGTACCCTTTACCGTTTGAAAATTCTACCCCGACCGGACTTACAAGTCCGGTCCCATGTCCGGTCGATTCCAGAGACTTATTACCGTACAAAATTTAAGCCCGACCGGACTTGACAAGTCCGGTCCCATGTCCGGTCTATTCCATAAACATTTTCCGGTATTGTAACAGAGCCCGACCGACCTTGCAAGTCCGGTCCTAAGGTCGGTCGGCTCTAGAAACTTGTTTCTAAATTCTCTTTCAACTCCAAACTTCTCCTCATATATTCTAATATGTTATAACCTCATTTGGGCACCTCAAATACACCTTAAGTCCTCCTTTAAATACCTTAAATCATCCACCATAATCCATCTTAGTCATTATGCATTTTCCTTGTAATAATGCTAACACTTGTAATGTTTCCTCTAGGTTTCTAGGTGGTGGTTCATACCTAGTGTAACCACTATGCCAAATGTTCTCTTCACCACTATAACATCATCTCCCAAGCATCTCTCACTATCTAAAACTCTTTTTATGCCTTTACTTAAAGTTCCTTCCTAAGCTTAAGCTTCCATCCTCCAACACCTTATTTCCTTCCTAGTTGGTTACCAACATTTGCCTAAGTCCTACATGCTCAATTACATTCTCTTGATTCTTAAATCCTCCAAGGTAATGCCTAAGTCATTATAACTCGTTACCACACTTTATCTCACCCCTTTTTCATCAAGACCACCTCTAAAACTTCCTAGTACTTCCTTAGTCATTAATTCCCCTTAGAACATAATCAAATCACCTTAATCATTACACCTTCTCCTTAATCTTATGCACACTTCTTATATTCCTCATCTCATGATTTTGGTGTGCTCAAAACACTCACCATTCCTCTAACTCCTCCTAGACATCTCTAGGTCATCCTAAACCTCAAGGACTCCTTAATTAACTAATCTCCACTCAAATTCCTTATAATGATTCCTAGTAAATCCTAGGTCATATTAGTTCACCACCATCGCCTAAACACTTATTTTCTACTCAAATTTTGCCATAGCACCTCTAGCATCATAGCATGCCCAAACACATTATTTTCCTCATTTAACCATCTCACACACCTCAAGTTCTTTCTCATCATATCTCATCACCCAAACCAACTCATTCATAACAAACTCAATATATTGCAATAATCTTAAATTGCATAGCACTAAGGCTCTTAAATGACATGGCTCTTAGGCCCTTAAATGACTTAAACTTAAACACTGAATTTCCCACATATATAAGCTTTCAACCTGCAAATACACTCATCAATCTCATAGTAGTTATAATGCTCTTAAAATCCACCTTAAACTTATATTACTAACTCATTCTCATTAGCTCCTTAATCACAAGTTCATAAGCTTGTTTAAGTTCTTTTTCTTAGGTTATATAACCCAATACACAATGTAAGCTTCAAGCCACATTGGTATTTATCTAAAACTCATTCCTTAATCTTAAACCACCATTAGGTAAGCATTTTACCTTGTTTTCTCAAGCTTATCTTAATCTCCTCCTTAGGCCTTCTTCTTGCATAGATCTCGGCCACCACTTAAATTCTTTTGCCAATGTTCTAATCAATATTTAAGGATCCATATGAGTACTAAACAATGCACTAACCTCAAGGAATGAAAACCTAGGTTAGAAATGTGTTCTAAGGCATAAAAGTGGATGATTACCTTTGAAGTCTCAAGGTAGACTTTGGCATTGAATGAAATAGGACCTCCACTAGTCCTTGGTGAATAAATCAAGCTAGAACAAGGCATAAAAACATAGCCCCATGAGAAGGAATTTTCGGCCATGTACAAGAAATGATGGAAACATGGTTTTTCTTACATTTTCTTTACCTTAAGAGAATGGAGAAGCTAATGAGCTCTTCAAACTTGATTTTCCCCCATCAATGGAGTTTTCTCATGGCACCAAAATGGAGCTTTGAAAGATTTGAAAAGATAGAAAGATAGGTCTTGACCTAACTAAGACAAATATGCAATTTGTTTTGGATTTGGAGCTTGGAGTTGTATTTGGCAAGTGATTGAAGATGGAGAACCATGGAGGGCAGCACTCTCGGTTTTGGAACAGAGAGAAGAAGAAGAAACCGTGGGTGAAAGAGAGAAATGGAGGATAGAGGAGAGAAGGTAGCTTATAAGGATATTTTGCTTTAATAAAGCAAATAGTAACCTCTTTACTTATCTCTTCTTTTCTTCCTTATTTGACTACTTATGGTGACTCACCCTCTTAGAAAAACCGGCCCCCTACCTTAAATGAGGCTAGTCATGGTCTTTGTTGACCAACTAATTAGCTTAAGTTGATTAAAACTTAAACTAGTCACTATTTGGCACTATTCACTAATCAGTGCACATATTTCTGAAATTTTTGATTTCCCATTGATTTAGACCTCCTAATGTGATACTAATTAGTACACATGTTGATTAAAGAGTAATGATGGACATTTAGCCACTCAAAACTCAATTCTAAGACAATTTCTCAAAAATGTGCTTTAAGACTTCTTAAAGCACATTTTGTGTTTTAACTTGTTTTCAAGTTTGGTTTTCTTTGCTAATTGATTTAAAATGACCATTAGAATATTACTAAGGTCTTATCATGATATTTGGGTACTCACCCAAGTCTCTCCAAGCTTAGAGCACATTTTTGCCCTAATTGCCCTTAAGGCATTTCCTTGTGTTTTCCTTGGTTTAAATTATCTACCAATCTTTCTAAGGCATATTTTAGCCTTAATACATCATGATTTGATGTTTACTTAGCATACTTAGGTTTGGGGTATTTCAATCTACCCCCCTTAAAAGAACTTTGTCCCCAAAGTTCCCATGCATCTTTTCTTATTAGAATGCATGTCTTACCTCACTCCTTAGATCATATAGATCATACTTATGTATACTTAATCTCATTGGATCATTGGATCCCCATATTCTCATACTTAAATATCACACAACATGCTTAAGCATGTGCAGCACTCAAAATTCCTTTTGTTCCTTTTGATGATTAAAACATTCACATAACTTCCAACGTATTCTCCCATGTCACCGGTCCGTAGACAATGGCTCATTCGTCCTCGTCACCATGGGCCAGAATACAAAACACGCTGCTCTCCCCATGTCACCGGTCCAAAGACAAAGGCTCGTGCCTCCTCGACTTCATGGGCGAGACTCAGTAAAAAGGTAATCCTTTTTACGAGGTCATGTGAGGAATAATTCCTCTAATTAAAAATACAAGCAACTCCAATTTCATTTTTATCCCAAGGTCTCTATCCTTAGTGTGATTTAATTGTGACCACTGGTAGGGAGTTTCAGGAATCATCCAACCCTGATGTGATCAGCATCAGTGTAGAACTATCCTTCCACCCCAATTTGTGTTCGGTTTCCCTTGATCCCTAGAAAATCAAGTTCCACCTCCCACGTCATTTTCAAACATCCAAATAATTCACTCATGTCCAATTTTCTATCTTTTTAGTTCTTCTAATCATAATCAATACATCTCCAAAGTGTGGACTCATTCCATCAAACATTCCCAATTCATCTCTTAGTAATTACCTCAGACTTAAATTCCTACTAAATTCTATATCAATCTCATACCAACTTCCACTGTCTCATACCACATAGCATTACTATTTCCTAACCCATAATCATATCAAATTGTATCCCATAATGTTATCTTATTCTTATTTCTTAAGTCTCCTTAATCCTCTTCCTTAATTCTCTTAACTTGTACTCACACCGGAGTTAACAAGATAGGTACTTAATATGTATGGTATTCACATCTTCTGTGTGCGATAACCATGATTTACCTCCAAATGTTTATGTAAAACATATTCTCAAATTATTTTGTGCTATGCACACCGTAGTTTATGTACTCAGTACACAAACATACGCTAAGCGGTTTTCGCTCTACCCCCCTTAAAATGGATTACGCCCACGTAATCAGCGTTACATCATCTTTGAACATAAGTTCAAGATGTCTAATTCTCACCAAGCATTCTAGCTTCCACGTCATCTATCTTACTTATAATTCGATCAGAAATGACTTAGTCTCTGTATCGAGGATTCTTAACGGTACTTATACTGTTTCCTTAACTTAGTTTGGTCTAATCTCAAAGGTAGTGGTCTGCTCTGATAATCTTAGGCTTAATTGTCTCAACGGACACGTGTTACCTTTATATATACACGGCCTTAATGAGTTGTAACTCGTCTATCTGTTCTCCTTGAAGATCTTATGCTCATACTCTTAGTATTTTCTCGAATGTCTAAATTGTTCTCCCCAACTGACCTTTGGTCTGAGGATGATTCTTATCCTGAAACTACTGTTTAGTGCATAATGCGCTTTACAGTCTTAATCTCTTACATCTTAAGACATATCCAATGTCTGTACTTAATAATCCGTGCTTTTCGAGCTTCATAGTCCTTAATTATCTGTTCTCTGGTTCCTCTGTGTTGCTGGTTCAACTGAATTCTTCTCTTCGGCTGTCTGTGGTAGTAGCTGCTCTTGTGTGATCTTGCCTCGTTGTCCGTGGTATGGAGTCGACTACCTCCCGTGTTCTTTACACTACTCGTCTACATGCATGGGGTACCTTACTGGTACATTACTACTTACCCAACTAACTCATAAATGAGCGTGTCAGGCCCAAGCCCCTGTGGGGTGCAGTCGTCCCATGTCTCATTTTAGTAAACTCATAGTGTCCGTCACAAGTTTAGCTATTGCTAATTATGAAGTATTCTGTTGTCGATCTCCTCTTTCATCGTTCCATAATAACATTTATTGTTCTTCTTGAAGTTAATCAAGGGAAGTCTATTCACTGTGTTCTTGGGTATTGTATGCTCTAGTTCTTTATGTATCCCGTACTGATGCGGTCTCTTAATAATTGAGGTCTCTTTCCGTAGAGCCTCGTAACTTGTTCCTCATATTTATGCTACTAGGAATGCCCTTCCAGTTCCTTAAGGAATGGATGGTGTGCTTCCTGTGAAATCTTACCTAACCAGGTCCAGGCTACTGGCATCAATGCTCAGTTCGTCTACCATCTTATTTTCTTACTTATGCTGGTCTTAACTCATAAATCTAATTGCCTCAGTGTCAATATTTGACGGCTCATACATAATGGTCGCCTTACCGCGCACCATGACTTAATCCACTTATCTAACTATTATACTCACGACCATTTCTACCGTGGTAGTTGGCCTTTACCATGTTACCCATTAATGGTGCAACCTCTTACTCACTTATTCTAATGTCTTACCTTATACTCAATCCCTTCTTGGTGTAAATACACTGGGAGTTCTCTCATTCCGATATTGGCGGTTGTCGTACCGTGTTGTAAGGTAGTTGACTCTTGATATGAAGGTGTTCTATTCCAATCTCAGATTCGTAAGTAGGCTAATTTCTCTCGCTTTCTTTCATCCTTAACGATGTTATCTACCATGTAGTTTGACTGGTTACTGAAGAAGTCATCCGCTGATTCACAAGCTCCTCTGAGCATTGATTAATTGACGTGCCATAATGTGCAGTCACAATGTTTATCTCTGCCCATACTAATTCTTACATCCTGGGTGTTGGATATGGGGTCTATCTGTGCAACCTTCCTTATTACTCAAGTGTATCTGGTATGTTCTAAGGTAATCTCAAGGTTCATAGTTCCCATCTTCTAAATAAAGTGTATTTTATCTCTAATATGTGAAAACCCTTTTGAGGGGTTCATTCCCACTCATGGCCTCACAACAAGGAGGGGTATCCCCACCCTAAAAAGGCATGGTTCGTTCTCCGCTCCTGTCCTTAGCATTATCTCAATATTCTCATTGGTACCCTTTTTTTTTGGCTTATACAAGCTCTCTTATAACTTATTGCGCCTCGGGCTCTGATGTGGTTAACATCCTTGGCTCGTAGGCTCTTAGTGCTTAATGTCTCAGTTCATTATTTGTACTCTTACTCATCTGTAGGTTATCCTCATAAACTTCTGGTTCTTTGAGCACTATCCACCGTTAGGTTACATACTAAATGTAGTATCAGGTTCCATGATAAGTTGCTACATCCTGCTTCCTGCTAGGGAAGTTGTTCAGGTGCTCTGAGGTCATCTAATGTCCTTGACAATACTGTCATTTACTAGACTTATGTCTTTTAATAGTCGAGTTAGGTTCATATTAGGTGTTTGCCTCACGGTGTTCAAGCTGGATATCATCCTGTCATCTTATACTTCCATCTCAACGCTTCGTTCAACTTCCGTTGACTACGCCACCCGTTGATGATCAATCATACTTGGGTGTTAATGAGTTAAACAAACAGTATTAACTGTCATTCATCAGTTGTTCGGTTCGACTATGCCCGCTCTGTGGGGGTAGTCCTCTGAGCTTTCCTTTCCCAGGGTGGTACATCTTTAGTCCTTAGTAGGTTATTGCTTATGTTTATTTCTTTTGTCCTTGTTTTCTGGGTCGTCCAACATCTTCATTGAAGAATGTTGTTATTGGTATCCTGAATGGTCACTCTGGGAGTCTTATCCCGTTTTCGTTGTAAGTCGATGCCTCAACAGTCTCAATAGTATCTTATAATACATCCCTTGTATATCATTGCTTATCTAGTGTTTTTGCTCACGATACCGAGCAATCTCTTAGGTTTTCCCCTTGGAGTTTGAGATTGGTGTTCTTACCATACTGTCGGTTGTTGTTGTAGTGGGTTATACCGTTGCTAGTATTTATATGGTTTAGTATTTCGTCTAAGCTCGGCTCCCTGCTGGCAGATGTGTCGGTTCATCTCATCATGGTCAGGTCGTCAGGCCCTTCCAAGTTCGGTCGGGCATAGATTTTTAGTACGGATTGAGTCTCTGGAATAGACTGAACTTGGGACCGGACTTACAAGTTCGGTCATGCCTAAATCTTTGTATGTAAGTAAGTCTCGGGAATCGACCGAACTTGCGACCGAACTTGCCAAGATTGGTCGGGCCTGAGTTTTCAAAGGGAAAAAACTCTCGGGAATACACTGACCTTGTGGACCGAACTTGCAAGGTTGGTCGGAGTAGAATTTTTGACGGTAACATGTTCTGGAATGGACCGACCTTGTGTAAGGTCGGTCGGTAAGGTCGGTCGGACGAAAACTTGTAAAAAAAACAAACAAAGAGTGGCTTAAGTAGTTAACCCTAGGGGGTATGATGAAGGTAATCAAGGATAAGTTTGGGCATTTAAAACATGTCATATAACCCTGTAAAATGTTTAGTAAAATTCGAAGTTAAATAAGTAAATTGACCGGCGTTATTAATCATGTATAGGAGTGATCTACGGTGGAAACCAGTCGAAGCAAGGACCAAGGTATGGTTTTCTTGCAGTCTGTTGTCTACCGGTTTACACCGGCTTGTGTGTTGTTTGTTTTCTGTGTGTTTGAGACCTTGTAAGACTTAAGTCATGTAATGAGTTTACAGTTGTTAAATATTATTGTGTTGTTAAGTGTGACCCATTTCCCTTGCGTGTGTCTAACAAGACTTAACCACTTGTATGTGATTGTTTGTTGAGTTCGATGTTGAACTTCTAACAAGTGCTAACGGGGGAAGTGAGGAGTCCGGTCTGTTCCGGCCACGCGTGTGAGTATGGGAGTCGATGTCATAACCGGTTCGATTCTCTCTGTATGTTATGGTTGTTTTTCCAATTTGGTTTCCAACCTTCCCTTTAGCTTAACCAAGGCTATTTTACTGACTCACGTCGGGCCACAGGGGCATACTATGTTTTGTTCGGTGTGCTTGGATCACTATATCCGAGGCACCTTGTGTTAAGTTATTCGTTCAATCTAACAGGACGGTAACGAGTTAACGAGCTTAGCATGAGTTTGGCAACATCCTCCAGGCTCTCCATGGGAACTAATTGTGTTGGTTCGTTTCCAAAAAGGAATTGTTCTTGTGTGTTATGTGTGATGTTGTTATGCAATATTCTTGCTATGATATGTATGTTGTATGTTTAAAATGTATGCCATGTCATCATGACAATTAGTTGCACGTATCCCGGTAGCCGATGGGCTGCGCGTTAACCATACCAGCCAGGGTTGCTGACCCCCTCGGGGCTCCATATTTTTTTACTGCAGGATGAGGATCGAGGAAGCGGAATGGCTATAGATTCTAGGTTGCAGGAATACTTTGGTTATTTTTAGATGTTGAGCCCGGGATGCGCCTGTGCTCCCGTGGCGATATATTTTGGTACCGTTTGTATTACAGTGACGGTCATTGACAGTTCACAGTGACGTTTGTGGTGTACAGTTTATAGCTATGGATGTAGTTACAAACTCATTATTATGTTTATGTATCAAAGGTTATTAGTTCTATGCTCGGGAGTCTGATCATTAGACCGGTACGCTTGTATTTATTCTGCCTTGTTGACCACGTGGGTGGTTAACGGCGTTGTAGCACCGAATCGTTTAGTTATTATTTAGTTGTTTAATTCCACTGCGATTTCAAGTATTGTTAAGTGCGTAGTAGGGGTGTTACAAAAAGTGGTATCAGAGCGAAGTATCGCTCTGATGACTAGAATACCGAGCTTAGGAACATACCGAGTTAGGAAATCTAGCTATAGTTACCTAAGAGAACAGTTATGAGAAGGTTAACCATTGACTAAGTGTGGAGATACCTTATTGTTGGGAAGATGTTACAACCGTTGGACCGATAAGTGTGCAAGCACAATGCTAATGAATGTTCGTGTGAATTTAGATGTCAGGTAGACCACGAGGTAGAGGCCGCAGACGCGGTACTGGTGATACCGGGAACCAGGGAGAGAACCCTACGGCGCAAGTCATGGCCGACGCTGTTGCGGCCACCGTAGCCCAGATGGTCTCACAGTTGGTAGCAGCGATGCAGCAGCCGCAAGGCGGTGTGGGTCAACAAGGGCCACAACCGCAACCACACCCGCGCGAGACCAATTGGGTCAAGGCGTTGGCGGATTTGAGACCCCCGTCATTCAGTGGGGAGACCGACCCTGGTAAGTTGGAGGCGTACATCTCCGAGATGGAGACCGCTTTCGAGACATTGGATGTTCCTGCTGGTGCCAAGGTTCGACTTGCCGCTTACTACTTGAAGGGTTCGACGTAAAGTTGGTGGAAACTGGTAAAGGAGGGCAGAGTTGGTGACCCTACCTTCCAGTGGAGGGAGTACACGGCCCTGCTGCGAGCCAAGTACTACCCGATTCATGTGCAAGAGGCCAAGCGCCTAGAGCTCGACACTTGAGGCAAGGGGATAAGATGAACGGTTGATGAGTACTACACCGCTTTCATCGGACTTATCCATCTGCTGTCGGATCTGGGTTACTCAGACCGGATCTTAGTGAACCGTTTCTACAACGGATTGAGCTACCGCCTACGCTACGGTATGGGGCCAAGCGGGTATACTACTTTGCAGGTAATGAACTACAGTATGAAGTGAATAAGTGTGTACAGTGCGTTAATGTAAATGTAGTTGTTTAGCGGGGCATAACTAACACCCTAAATATAGGAGTGCTACCATGCCGCTGCTATTGTTGAGATCACCGTCCGTCTGAGGGACGAGGAGAATGCGCTTAAGCGCAAGGCCACGAATGAGGTCTAGGCACGCAAGGGCACGGGGGAGGAAAGAAGAAGAGCCGTACCCCCAGTCCCAGAAAGGACAGCAACAGGGGGCAAAGGCCAAGCCCAGCCCACCACCACTGCTGAGGAGCCTCTACAGCTCACCTACGCATATGCGGCCAAGCCCTTACGCTCTTACCCACCCAAGGTAATTAATAAAATTCGAATGCCAAATTCTGGTGTGTGTTGCTATTTTGTGAAGTATGTACTGAGTGTGTGATGTGTGCAGCTAGCACGGGCTCTGGACCGGAGCTCCACTACTAGTATAAGTGGTGTAACGGAGACCACCCCGGCAAGGACTGCAAGGGCAATGATGTGCAGTGCCGATACTGTTAGAAGATGGGGCACCGCGACTACGAGTGCTGGCAGAACCCAAATAGACAGAAACTACAGGCCTAAGGGGCAGTGGAAGGGTAAGGCCACCGTGACCACCGATGGCCCGAAGACAGCGAATCAGCCACCCCAGATCAGAGGTACACAGATTCCCAAAGGGGAAGGGGTCGGGATCCGGCAAGGCCACCCTGAATGTGGTGGACGGTCTGAGGCGCCAGGGCCTCTCTTCTAGACCAAGTACCACCTCCTCAACTGTTGAAGAAAAAAGTGACTGCATACCGCATTTCATGCATGTGTGTTAGTGAGTTTAAGTAAACAACCATGTAAGTAAACAGTTAAAGTATAATGTGAGAACACCTAATTAGGTATTTAAAAACTTAGGAACCTTCAATATTTGCTATCCAATCCCACCCCCACACCAAACCTTGAAGAAACCACCATCAGCATCACCGACTTTCCAATGGAGCAATGTCAGGTCATCCAACCAGGTATGGTACTCTTAAATGGATACCTGACACCGGAAGCGCAAATCCACATCATCAGACGATGCAATGAACTAGGAGCAGCACCCGGAGGTTTCTACACACCCGAATACCCGAGCGGATCGAGGATGAAGTTGAAGATGATGTGCATGGGTAAGGATTGGAACCCTTACACCAAGACATATCAAGAAGTGCGAGCTGAAGATGGAGCAACTGTACCAAGTATACCTGAGGAGTTCCTTGCTGTCGTTAACCACGCCGTGGGAATTGCTCAGCAAGTTGAATCAGATTTAATACCAAGTGTTAAAGCGGATTTATGTATTGTGAACTTCTACCAGAAAGGTGGACGGTTAGTGTTACACCAAGATAAGGACGAGTCACCCGAGTCTCTAAGTAAGGGAGTACCCGTGGTGTCTTGGTCCATTGGTGACACCGCAGTGTTTGTGTACGGTGAGCAGAAGCGTGCTCATCTCGCAAGGAAGTTAGTGTTGAAATCAGAAGACGTGTTAATCATGGATGGGCAATCAAGGATGCTATATCATGGCATCAAGAAGATCAAACTGAGTACCGCACCATCGGCAGTGATCAATGCCACACACATGAAACTCGGACGTTTGAATTTGACCTTCAGACAGTTTTAAAGCCTTGTATAATCATGTAATGTGTTAAACCAGTGTATGTTAAGGATGTTGTATGTGTTAGTTGTGTCAACAGTGTAAACCAGCGTATGTTGTAAGAAGAGTGTGTTAATGAATAAAGTGGAGTTGTTTGAAGTATGTCAACCGTGTTGTTACCAAATACTTATTAGTTTGCCAATGAATTAGGCTGTGCACTCGGAACGGGAGGTATACTGAGTGTCTGCAATGAGGCAGAAGCCGGCAAGAGCGGCACAATCCTCACCTATACCTTTCCAGTCAATGGCGTGGACGCTTCGATCTTGTTCAACTCCGAAGCCTCACATACATTTATTTCGCTATCTTTTGCGAAGAGGCTGGGGTTAGACGGTGAAGAGATGCCTGACTTTCTAGTCACTCTCCCGTCGAAAGAGCGGATCAGGTGTACCCGCTACCACCGAGATGTTGTTGTACGAATCAGAGATGAAGAGTTTCCAATCGGCTTGATAGAGTTCGAGGGACTTGGTTTTGATGTGATTGTCGGGATGAACTGGTTGGAGTGGTACAAGGGCAGAATCCTATGTGCCGAGCATCGTCTGCTTCTTCGGAGTCCGTCTGGGGTTACTATATCTTACCGCCAGAGGCCCAGGGAGCCTTCGACTCAGATCATCACCGCCATGGCTATGTATCGTGAACTACGACGAGGGAATGATGTATACCTCTGCTATGTCCAGGACATAGAGAGAGACCCAGAGTTTAGCCCTGATATGCCGGTAGTGTCGGAGTTTCCTGATGTATTTCGTAAGGAACTGTCGGGCATGCCGCCAGCACGGGAAATTGAGTTTGAGATTGATTTAGTTCCAGGCACCGGACCAATTGCGAAGGTGCCCTATCGTATGGCTCCAGCAGAGATGACAGAGCTCAAGGAGCAGCTGAGAGACCTACTCGACAAGGGGTTTATCCGCCCTAGCGTTTCACCATGGGGAGCACCGGTCCTCTTCGTGAAGAAGAAGGACGGTAGTCTCCGCCTCTACATCGACTATCGAGAGCTGAATGCAGTTACGGTGAAGAACCGTTATCCTTTACCACGCATTGACGACTTATTCGTTCAGTTGAAAGGAGCATCAGTATTCTCCAAGATAGATCTACGATCCGGATACCATCAGATTGCCATCTGTGACAGTGACATTGAGAAGACCGCATTCAGAACCAGATATGGACATTATGAGTTTACGGTTATGCCATTTGGTTTATCCAATGCACCAGCCAAGTTCATGGATTTAATGAACCTCTTGTTCCAAGACCAGTTGGACAAGTCAGTGGTAGTCTTCATCGACGATATTCTTGTGTACTCGAAATCGAGGGGTGAGCACGAAAGCCACCTGAGAAGTGTGTTGCAAACATTGAGAAAGAATCAGTTATATGCGAAATTGTCTAAGTGTGAATTTTGGTTGAACCAAGTATCCTTTCTTGGTCATGTGATTTCTGAGGCCGGGATCGCTGTTGATCCGGCAAAGATTGATGCAGTGCGCACCTGGCCTAGGCCGAAGATAGTTACCGATATCAGGAGCTTCCTCGGTCTGGCAGGATATTATAGGAGGTTTGTGAAGGACTTCTCTAGCGTCTCGAAGCCGATGACTTCCTTGATGAAGAAGGATGCTCCATTCGAGTGGACAGATGACTGCAAGAGTTCTTTTCAGAGTCTCAAGGATGCTCTGACATCTGCACCAGTCCTAACTTTACCAGACGGTCCAGATGGTTTTGAGGTCTATTGCGACGCATCAGGCAGAGGTATGGGTTGTGTGTTGATGCAACACGGGAAGGTCGTAGCGTACGCCTCCCGACAACTGAAGAAGCATGAAGAAAACTACCCTACCCATGACTTAGAATTGGGTGCCATTGTCTTCGCATTGAAGATATGGCGACATCATTTGTATGGGGTAAGCGTGACAATCTATTCCGACCACAAGAGTTTAAAGTACTTGTTCACTCAGAAGGAGTTGAACATGAGACAGAGAAGGTGGGTCGAGTTCTTAAACGACTACGACATCAATTTACAGTACAAAGAGGGGAAAGCAAATGTGGTAGCTGACGCACTGAGTCGCCGAGCACACTCTCTCATTCGCTAGTCTCTCATTCTAGCTTGGTTGAAGAGGTGCGGAGTGCTCCGATGACGGATCAGTATATGTTGGAGATCAGGTAGAAGCTTATTGATGGCACATTCGAGGGTCAGAAGTACGACTTCCGGCTCCACGATGATGACCTGATTAGGCTGAATGGCCGACTGTGTATTCCGAGGAGTAGCGCTGAGCTGAAGGAGCGCATATTGAGTGAATCCCACTATTCTACGACTTCGATTCACCCCGGAGCTTCAAAAATGTATAAGGGAATGAAACATTACTTTTGGTGGACTGGCATGAAAAAGGATGTGATGATTATGTATTGAGGTGTCTCACTTGTCAGAAGGTCAAGTTTGAGCACCGACGGCGTGGTGGTATGGTGCAGCCAATGCTAGTGCCTGAGTGGATGTTCCATGACATTTCTATGGACTTCGTAGTAGGGCTTCCGCCTACAAGGGGAGGTCTGAATATGATTTGGGTTGTTGTTGACCGACTGACCAAGGTGGCCTGATTCATACCGATGAAGGACACCTGGAAAGTGGCAAGACTTGTAGAGCTCTTTGATAGAGAGATTGTTCGGCACCATGGGGTACCGAAGACTATCGTGTCTGATAGGGATACCAGATTCCTCTCGAGGTACTGGAAATCCACACGGGAAGCGCTTGGTACCGAGCTGAAGCTAAGTACAACGTTCCACCCACAGACAGATGGACAGAGTGAGCGCACCATCCAGACACTCGAGGATATGTTACGTGCATGTGCACTTGACTTTCAGACCAGCTGGATTGACAAGTTACATCTGATCGAGTTGAGTTACAACAACAGTTACCATGCTACGATCAAGATGTCACCCTTCCAGGCTTTGTACGGTAGACCATGTCGCACGCCATTATGCTGGGATGAGTCGAGTGAGACGGTCATTATAGGACCAGAGTATCTGGAACAAGTTCAAGCAGAGGTACGACAGATCCGGGCTAACATGAAGTCAGCTCAGGATAGGCAGAAATCATACGCCGAAGTGCGCAGACGTGACCTAGAGTTCGCCGTGGGCGATCAGGTATTTCTTAGAGTATCCCCCATGAAGGGAGTGTTTCGTTTTGGCCAGAAAGGCAAGTTGAGCCCAAAATATGTGTGGCCTTACGTTGTGACGGAGCGGATCGGCCTGGTAGCTTACATATTAGATCTACCCGCCGAGCTGGGCAAGGTACATGATGTATTTCATGTGTCCCAGTTGAAGAAATATATGTCTCATCCATCTCATGTACTTCAGCCTGAAAGGCTAACCTTAGAGCCGACCATGCGATCAGTGGAGACTCCGGTACGGATTCTGGATACTAAGACTCGAGACACTCGCCATAAGTCAGTGAGACTGGTGAAGGTTCTCTGGTCTAACCAGGACGTTGAGGAGGCCACTTGGGAGCTGGAAGATAAGATGAAGGCGTAGTACCCGTCGATGTTTACTTCATAGTATTTATATGTATAGGGTACGGGGCGTACCCCTATTTTAAGGGTGGTAGAGCCGTTTCGGTTATGTGTGTACGACATGTATTTGGATACATTGTCTGTGTTATGTTGTTACCATATTATGTTACAGACCGTTGAGTCTGAATGATGTTGTGTTGTTATGGGGTCTGGACCTTGTGTCCGATGTTATGTAAGTATGTTGTTATAGAAGCATTGTTTATATGTGTTCCCGTGTTCTAATATTTAGGATATATGGGAAGTATGAACTTTGGGGACAAAGTTCTTTTAAGGGGGGTAGATTGAAATACCCCAAACCTTAGTATGTTGTTTAAACATTAAAATATGGTATATTAAGACTAAAAAGATTCTTAGAAACATTAGTAAACAATTTAAACCATAGAAAACACAAATAAATACCTTAAGGTCAATAAAGGCTAAAATGTGCTCTAAGCTTCGGATAAGCTTGGTTAAGACCTAATGAGCTTACCAAGACCTTATTTATATATTAATGAACATATTTAATCAATTACCAAAGAAAACCAAGCTTGAAAACAAGTTAAAACATAAAATGTGCTTTAAGGAGTCTTAAAGCACATTTTTGAAAAATTGTCTTGTAAATGAGTTTTAAGTGGCTAAATGTCCATTATTACTCTTTAATTAACATGTGTACTACTTAGTATCACATTAGGAAGTCTAAGTCAATGCGAAATCAAAAATTTCACAACTATGTGCCTTGTTTTTGTGAATAGTAACCAAATTAACCAAGTTTATAACATATGTCAATATAAGTGTGACAATTGGTCAACAATGACCAAAACACCCCTTATTACATAATGGGGGCTGGTTTTTAGAAGGGTGAGTCATCCCCTTACTAGCTTAATAAGATAAGTAAAGAAATAAAGCAAATCACTATTTACTTTTACTTTAAATATCAAAAACTAGCAAACTTATCTTCATTCTCTTCTTTCCCTCTTCATTTCCCACGTCTCCAACCTCTCTTCTTGCTCTCCATTCATGGGTTTGCAATAGTACCAACACCAACACCAACTTCCATTGCCATCATCTCCTAGCTCCCTTTGCCAAATCAAAAACAAAGACTACCATTCTCTTTGTCTTGCCAAACTCTTCAATCCTATCCTTTCAAAACCCAAGAGCTCCATTTAGGTGCCAAGAGGAATCTCCATGGGAGGATTTTGAGCTCATCTTTTCACATATTTGAAATACCCCAAACCTTAATATATTGTTTAAACACTTAAATATGGTGTATTAAGACTAAAAAGAGTCTTAGAAACATTAGTAGACAAACTTGAACAAAAGGAAACACAAAATGTGCTTTAAAGTCAATAAGAGCCAAAATGTGCTCTAAGCTTGGGATAAACTTGGTTAAGACCTAATGAACTTACCAAGACCTCATTTATACACTAATGAACATATTAAATCAATTACCAAAGAAAACCAAGCTTGAAAACAAGTTTAAACACAAAATGTGCTTTAAGGAGTCTTAAAGCACATTTTTGAAAAATTGTCTTGTAAATGAGTTTTGAATGGCTAGATGCCCATCATTACTCTTAAATATATATGTGTACTATATAATATCACATTTGGGTGTCTATATTAGTGGGAAATCAAAAATTTCACTTCTATGTGCCTTGTTTTATGAATAGTAACTTTTATAAGCTATTTTGTAACATATGTTTGTATAAGTATTTAAATTGACAAACAAAGACTATATTACCCTCCTACTACTATTTGGGGCCGGTTTTTAAGGTTGGTGACACACCACCTTTGTTAGCTTATTAACAAAATAAGTAAACTACTTAAGTACCCTTTTTACTTTATAAGTATAAATATCTTCATAAAGCAAATTCTATCCCATTCTCTCATTTCTTTCCTTGCTCACACGGTTTCCCACCTCTCTTCTTCCTTCTTCTTGCTGTTCTCTCACGTAAACACACCCATTAAAACCAAGCTTTGACCTCTTGTAAAACCTTGCTCACTTGTCCAAATCAAAAACAAACACCACCATCTCTTCCTCTCATCAAGCTCTTCATTCTATCTTTCAAAGTCAAGACAACCATTTCGGTGCCATGGAGTTTCTCCATTGAAGGAGCTTGAGCTTGTTTGACTACATATTATTACTCTCCTTGGATTCTAGGTAAGGAATCTCAAATAAAAACTTCCTTTCCTCCTTGTTTTTGTCATGTCCGAAAATACGTATTGAAGGAGCCTTTTATGTGACTTTGTTCTAGCTTCATTCCAACTCTTCATGGACTAGGTGGAGTCCTCTCTTGCTAGATATTCAAACTCTCTTCAAAGAGCAAGGTAAAATAACTACATTAATATTTTTGAAACAATGTAAAACTAGGGTTTACAATGAGATGGAGCTTATAGCTTGAATACTCATTTCAATGTTTGTATATTGTTTAGAGCTTGTCAAAGAATCAAGTACTCTATTGGTTTTCTAAAGGAAACAAGAAAGAAGTTATTTTGCAAAAGAGGTAAATCTACTAACTTAATGTTATTTTAATGCCTTAGGAGAAATGAGCTTATAAATGCTTATTAAACTACCTAAAGAGCCAATGGGAATGACTTAGTAAAGTATTCTCAAGAGCTTAGTAAAAGGCATATGTGTTGTTGGGTGTATTTGCAGGTTAAAGGCAAATATATTGTGGAAATTCAGTGTTTATGATTGTGCATTTTAAGGGCCTAAGAGCCATGTCATTTAAGGGCCTAAGTGCCATGCAATTTAAATTGTGCACCATATTATGATGTAGTGCCTTGTGAGTGAAGTTTGTGTATAATAAGTGCTTGATGGATTTTTAGTGTTCTTGGTTGTTTGTTGGTAAAAACAATGTGTTTTGGGTTAGTAATGTTCTAGGAGAACCTATGTCAAAATTTGGGTAACAAATGTGAAGTTCTAAGTGTTAAAATGAGTTAGATAAGTTAAGGAGTATTTAAAATGGTTAAGTGTTGTTCTTGTGTAAGAGACATGCATTAAGGTGATTTAGGATGTAATAAGGGCTTAGGCATGAGCTTGAGATTTAGTATGTACCAAAGTCATTTTGGGACTTAGTAAAGACTTAGGCAAACTTTGGTAAACTAAGGAGAATGTATGAACTTGAGAAAGGGATTTGAAGTAATGATATAAGGAGTTAGTAGTGAGAGATGATGCTTGGGAGATGATGTTAAAACAAGGAGAAAGCATTTTGGGATAGTAGTTACCATAGGTGAGAAACACCACCTAGGAAACCTAGTATGAAATAACATAAGTGTTAAGGAATTTTTACAAGGAAATAAGTAAAGGCTTAAGGAGTTAGAAAATGGTTTCATGGATGTTGTATGTGGATATAAAGTTACCAAATGTTGCTAGGAAGCATTAAGAGGCCTTAGGAGAAGTTTGGTAAAAATTGGCAAAGTTTGGGTAAGCTTAGGAGGCGACCGACCCAGGGGCCGACCCAGTTTTTGGGTCGGTCGAGCCTCTGTAAAATGTTGGGAAAATGTTCGGTGATGGTCCGACCCAAAAGGGTGGGTCGGACATGGGTCGGTCGGTCGAGTTTCAAAGGAGGGAAAATGTTCGCACATGGACCGACCCAGAATGGTGGGTCGGACGTGGGTCGGACGGACATGATTTTGAGAAAGTAAAAGGGTTCTGTAATGGACCGACCCAGAAGGTTGGGTCGGACATGGGTCGGTCAAGGTAAAGTTTTTCAGACCCGAAGACCACTGGGAGGGTCCGACCCAGTTGTGGGTCGGACGGTGGGTCGGTCGGACCAAAACTTGTAAAAAAAAAAAAATGTGTCTTATGTGGTTAACCCTAGGGTGTATAATGAAGGTAACCTAGGGTAAGATAGACATTAAAACATGTCACACAATATGTTAAACACTTAGTAATTTGAGTTAATAATAATTAACCGACATTCTATATGTTAGGAGTGACTACGGTGGAACCAAACGAGGCAAGGACCAAGGTATGGTTTTCTTGCAGTCTGTTGTCTAGCGGTTTACACCGGTTTGTGTGTTGTATGTTTTTCTGTGTGTTTACAACGTTATAAGATTTAAACATGTAATGAGTTTACAGTTGTTTATACTATTGTTATGTGTTGTTGTGACTCACTTTCCCTTGTGTGTGTGTCTAACAAGTCTTACCAACTATTATGTGTTGGTCGTAAGTTCCACTATGAACTTCTAACAAGTGTTAACTGGGAAGTGAGGAATCCGGTTGTCCGGTCATGCATGTAAGTTAAGAGTAGATATCTGAATCAGATTCGACTCTTATGTTGTTAAGATTGTTCACCTTAATTTGGCGTTCGATCTCCCGCTAGCTTCTTCCAAAGCTTACCTATTCTGACTTATGATCGGTTTAGTGGGAACCTGTGTTTGTGTGGTGTGTTCGGGTCACTAAATCCGAACCATCTGTGACTTAAGTTACTCGTTCGTCTAACAGAACGGTAATGAGTGTGTTTAACGAGCTTGACATGAGGTGAATCACTCTCTAGGCTCTTATGTTATTTGACCCTTGTGGTTTGTTTGTGGAAAAATCCACTGTGTATGTGTTGAGCTGTGCACTATTGATGCCATGCTCCATGTTATGTTATGTTATGATTAATATGAATGCCATGTTATAATGACAAGTAGCTGCGCGTATCCCGGTAGCCGATGGGCTGCGCGTTAGCCATACCAGCCAAGGGTTGCTGACCCCCTCGGGGGATCCATATTTCTTATACTGCAGGATGAGGATCGAAGAAGCGGAGTGGCTTAGATCCTAGGGTGCAGGTTTACTTTTGTATACTTTTGGGATGTTGGCCCGGGATGCGCCTGTGCTCCCGTGGCGTTGTTGGATTTAGTTGTGACAGTTTACAGTGATGTTTAACAGTGAGGTTGTAATGTAAACACTCGGTATTGTATATGATGTAATTATGGTTTAGTTTTATTGCTCGGGAGTCTGATCATCAGACCGGTACAAGTGTATTGTTCTGCCTTGTCAACCACGTGGGTGGTTGACGGCGTTGTAGCACCGAAGCGTTAGTGACTGTTTAGTTGTTTTATTCCGCTGCGATTTCATTTATATCATGTGCGTTTAGGGGTGTTACAAAAAGTGGTATCAGAGCGAAGTATCGCTCTGATGACTAGAATACCGAGCTTAGGAATATACCGAGTTAGGAAACCTAACTACAGTTACCTAAGTGATCAGTTATGGGAAGGTTAACCACTAACCAAGTGTGGAAATACCTTATTGTCGGGAAGCGTTATGATCGTTGGACCGATAAGTGTGTAAGCATATTGCTAATGAATACTCATGTGAATACAGATGTCAGGTAGACCACGCGGTAGAGGCCGCGGAAGTGGTACTAGTACTGGGGGTGACCAGGGCGAGAACACTACGGCTCAGGTTATGGCTGAGGCTGTAGCAGCCGCTGTGGCCCAGATGGTACCCCAGCTTGTAGCTGCGATCCAGCAGGGGCAGATGCCCGGAGTTCAGCCACCGCCACCACCGCCACGAGAGACCAATTGGGTCAAGGCGCTGGCTGATCTGAGACCGCCATCATTTCATGGGGAGACCGATCCCCGTAAGCTAGAGGCGTACATCTCCGAGTTGGAGACCGCCTACGAGACTTTGGCCGTGCCTGCTGAGGCTAAGGTCCGACTTGCCGCCTACTACTTGAAGGGGTCGGCACAGAGTTGGTGGAAACTGGTGAGGGAGGACAGGATGACCGATCCTCAGTTGGTTGGAGGGAGTACACGGCTCTGCTGCGAGCCAAATACTACCCCGTGCATGTGCAGGAGGCCAAGCGCCTCGAGCTGGATAGTCTGAGGCAGGGGGACAAGGTGTCGGTTGATGAGTACTACACAGCCTTCACCGGCCTTGTCCACCTGTTACCGGACCTGGGTTACTCGAACCGGGTACTGGTAAACCGTTTCTACAACGGTCTCAGCCACCGTCTTCGCTATGGGATGGGGCCAGCTGAGTATACTACCTTGCAGGTAATTTAAGTAAAGAGTGATGTGAATATGTGTAGTCTATAAGTGAGTAATAATGTGAGTTTGTGAGTATGTATTGCGGGGCATGACTGATCATCCTAAATACAGGAGTGCTATCATGCCGCTGCTAAGGTGGAGATCACGTCCGTCTGAGGGACGAGGAGAATGCGCACAAGCGCAAGGCCACGAGCGAGGGCCAGAGTTCGCAGGGGTACGGGGGAGGAAAGAAGAAGAAGAAATCCTATCCCCAGCCCCAGAAGAGTCAGCACCAGGGTGACAAGGGCCAAGCCCAAACCACCACCGCTGAGGAGCCACTGAAGCTCACATATGCTTATGCGGCGAAGCCCCTACGCTCTTACCCACCAAAGGGTAATTGTTTAATCATGTGTAATAAGTTGATGTGTATGTTGATAAGTTGTGAAATAAGTACTGAGTGTGTATTGTGTTAGCAGCTAGCACGGGCTCTGGACCGGAGCGCCACTATTACTGTAAGTGGTGCAATGGAGACCACCCCGGCAAGGACTGCAAGGGAAATGAGGTGCAGTGTCGATACTGCGAGAAGTGGGGCCACCGTGACCATGAGTGTTACCGGAACCCCAACAGCAGAGTCAACAAGCCCAAGGGGCAGTGGAAGGGTAAGGCCACAGCAGCTACTGATGGCCCGAAGACGGCTAACCAGCCACCCACCGATCAGAGGCATACTGATTCCCAGAAGGGGAAAGGGTCGGGACCTAGCAAGGCCACCCTGAATGTGGTGGACCGGTCTGAGGCGCCAGGGCCCTCTTCTAGACCAGGTACCGCCTAAACTGTTGAATGTAATAAGTGGTTGCATACCGCATTTCATGCTTATGTGTGTTAGTGAGTTCAATGTGTTATCATGTGAGTAGGAGTTAAAGTATAGTGTGAAAGACACCTAATTAGTTAATTCTAAACTGAAAGGAACCTTCAATATATGTTATCCAATCCCACCCACACCAAACCCTGAAGAGACCACCATCAACATCACCGACTTTCCAATGGAGCAATGTCAGGTTATCCAGCCAGGTATGATACTCTTAAGTGGATACCTGACACCGGAAGCACAAGTCCATATCATCAGACGATGCGACGAACTTGGAGCTAAACCTGGAGGTTTCTACACACCTGAATATCCGAATGGATCAAGAATGCAATTGAAGATGATGTGCATGGGTAAGGACTGGAACCCTTACACCAAGTCATATCAAGAAGTGCGAGCCGAAGATGGAGCAACGTACCAAGTATACCTGAGGAGTTCCGTGCGGTCGTTAATCACGCCGTGGGAATTGCTCAACAAGTTGAAACGGAATCAATTCCAAGTGTGGAAGCAGATTTGTATTGTGAACTTCTACCAGAAAGGTGGACGGTTAGGATTACACCAAGATAAGGACGAGTCACCCGAGTCTCTAAGTAAGGGAGTACCCGTGGTGTCTTGGTCCATTGGTGATACCGCAGTATTTGTGTATGGCGAGCAGAAGCGTGCTGATCTCGCAAGGAAGTTAATGTTGAAGTCAGGAGATGTACTAATCATGGGTGGGCAGTCAAGGATGCTATATCATGGCATCAGGAAGATCAAACTGAATACCGCACCGTCGGCAGTGATCAATGCCACACACATGAAACCCGGACGTTTGAATTTGACCTTCAGACATTCTAAACCTTGTATACTTTGTAATGTGTTAAGCCAGTATATGTTAAGGGAGTTATGTATGTGTTAAGTTATATCAATCATGTAAACCAACGATGTTGTAAAAAGGAGGTGTTAATGAATAAAGTGGAGTTATTGAAGTATATCAACCGTGTTGTTACCCAGTACTTATTAGTTTGCCAATGAATTAGGCTGTGCACTCGGAACGGGAGGTACATTGAGTGTCTGCAATGAGGCAGAAGCCGGCGGCAAGAGCGGCACAATCCTCACCGGTACCTTTCCAGTGAATGGCGTGGATGCATCGATCCTGTTCGACTCTGGAGCCTCGCACACATTCGTTTCGCTATCTTTTGCGAAGAGGCTGGGGTTAGATGGAGAAGAGATGCCAGACTTCTTGGTCACTCTCCCATCGAAAGAGCGGATCAGGTGTACCCGCTACCACCGAGATGTCATTGTACGAATCAGAGGTGAAGAGTTCCCGATCGACCTGATAGAGTTCGACGGACTTGGATTTGATGTGATTGTCGGGATGAACTGGTTGGAGCGGTACAAGGGCAGAATCCTGTGTGCCGAGCATCGACTGCTTCTTCGGAGTCCATCTGGGGTTACCATATCTTACCGCCAGAGGCCCAGGGAGCCTTCGACTCAGATCATCACCGCCATGGCCATGTATCGTGAGTTACGACGAGGGAGTGATGTGTACCTCTGCTATGTCCAGGACATAGAGAGAGACCCTGAGTTTAGCCCAGATGTGCCGGTAGTGTCGGAGTTTCCTGATGTATTTCCTAAGGAACTGCCGGGCATGCCGCCAGCACGAGAGGTTGAGTTTGAGATCGACTTAGTACCGGGCACTGGACCCATTGCGAAAGCACCTTATCGTATGGCTCCAGCAGAGATGACAGAGCTCAAGGAGCAGCTGAGAGACCTACTCGACAAGGGCTTCATCCGCCCTAGTGTGTCACCGTGGGGAGCGCCAGTCCTCTTCGTGAAGAAGAAGGACGGTAGCCTCCGCCTGTGTATTGATTATCGGGAGCTGAATGCTGTTACGGTGAAGAACCGTTACCCCTTACCACGCATCGACGATCTATTTGATCAGCTTAGGGGAGCATCAGTATTCTCCAAGATAGACTTACGTTCCGGATACCATCAGATTGCCATCCGTGACAGTGATATCGAGAAGACAGCTTTCAGAACGAGGTATGGGCATTATGAGTTCACAGTTATGCCATTTGGCTTATCGAATGCACCAGCCAAGTTCATGGACTTAATGAACCGCTTGTTCCAAGATCAGTTGGACAAGTCAGTGGTAGTCTTCATCGATGACATTCTTGTGTATTCTAAATCTAGAGGTGAGCACGAAAGCCACCTGAGAGATGTGTTACAAACTCTGAGGAGAAACCAGTTGTATGCGAAATTTTCGAAATGTGAATTTTGGTTGAACCAAGTATCTTTCCTTGGACATGTAATTTCTGATGCCGGGATCGCTGTTGATCCGGCAAAGATAGATGCAGTGCGCACCTGGCCTAGGCCGAAGACAGTCACTGATATCAGGAGCTTCCTCGGTCTGGCAGGATATTATAGGAGGTTTGTGAAGGACTTCTCCAGTATCTCGAAGCCGATGACTTCCTTAATGAAGAAGGATGCACCATTCGAGTGGACAGTTGACTGTGAGAGTTCTTTCGCGAGTCTCAAGGATGCTCTGACATCTGCACCAGTCCTGACTATACCAGACGGTCCAGATGGTTTTGAGGTCTACTGCGACGCATCAGGCAGAGGTATGGGTTGTGTATTGATGCAACACGGGAAGGTCGTAGCATACGCCTCCCGTCAGCTGAAAAAGCATGAGGAGAACTACCCTACCCACGACTTGGAACTGGGTGCCATTGTCTTCGCATTGAAGATATGGCGACATTATTTGTATGGGGTGAGTGTGACAATCTATTCTGATCATAAAAGCTTAAAGTACTTGTTCACTCAGAAAGAGTTGAACATGAGGCAAAGAAGGTGGGTTGAGTTTCTGAATGACTATGATATTAATCTGCAATACAAAGAGGGTAAGGCAAATGTGGTAGCTGACGCGCTGAGTCGCCGAGCACACTCTCTCCATTCGCTAGTCTCTTATACTGGCTTGGTTGAAGAGGTGCGGAGTGCTCAGATGACGGATCAGTACATGCTGGAGATCCGGCAGAAGCTTATTGATGGCACATTCGAGGGTCAGAAGTACGACTTCAGACTCCATGATGATGACCTGATTAGGCTGAATGGCCGCTTGTGTATACCTAGGGGTAGCGCTGAGTTGAAAGAGCGCATATTGAGTGAATCCCATTGTCTACTACTTACGATTCACCCCGGAGCTTCAAAGATGTATAAAGGTATGAAAAGGTATTTTTGGTGGACTGGAATGAAGAAAGATGTTAGTGATTATGTATTGAGGTGTCTCACTTGCCAGAAGGTTAAGTTTGAGCACCGACGGCCTGGTGGTATGGTACAGCCAATGCCAGTGCCTGAGTGGAAGTTCCATGATATCTCCATGGACTTTGTAGTAGGGCTTCCGCCTACAAGGGGAGGTCTGAATATGATATGGGGTGATAGTTGACCGACTGACCAAGGTGGCCCGATTCATTCCGATGAAGGACACTTGGAAAGTGGCAAGATTGGCAGAACTGTTTGATAAAGAGATTGTAAGACATCATGGTGTACCGAAAACGATTGTATCAGACAGAGAACCAGATTCTTATCCAGATATTGGAAGTCCACACGAGAGGCATTGGGTACTGAATTGAAATTGAGTACAGCGTTTCATCCACAGACCGATGGTCAGAGTGAGCGCAATTCAGACACTTGAGGATATGCTACGTGCTTGTGCACTTGACTTTCAGACCAGCTGGATTGATAAGTTACTGATCGAGTTTAGTTACAACAACAGTTATCATGCTTCGATCAAGATGTCTCCCTTCCAGCCTTGTACGGAATATGCTTTATAGGACCATGCCGCACGCCATTATGCTGGGATGAGTCGAGTGAGACGGTCATTATAGGGACCAGAGTATACTTGAGCAAGTTCAGGCAGAAGTTCGCCAGATCAGGGCTAATATGAAAGCAGCTCAAGATAGGCAGAAGTCGTACGCAGATGTGCGCCGACGTGACCTGGAGTTCGCCGTGGGCGATCAGGTATTTCTGAGAGTGTCCCCCATGAAGGGAGTGTTTCGTTTTGGCCAGAAAGGCAAGTTGAGCCCAAAGTATGTGGGGCCTTACGTTGTGACGGAGCGGATCGGCCCGGTAGCCTATAGACTAGACCTACCCGCCGAGCTGGGCAAGGTACATGATGTCATGTGTCCCAGTTGAAGAAGTATATGTCTCATCCGTCTCATGTGCTTCAGCCTGAAAGGCTAACCTTAGAGCCGACCATGCGATCAGTGGAGACTCCGGTACGGATTCTGGATGCTAAGACTCGAGACACTCGCCATAAGTCTGTGAGACTGGTGAAGGTTCTCTGGTCTAACCAGGACGTTGAGGAGGCCACTTGGGAGCTGGAAGATAAGATGAAGGCGAAGTACCCGTCATTGTTTACTTCTTAGTTCTTATGTGTATAGGGTACGGGGCGTACCCCTTTTAAGGGGGGTAGAGCCGTTTCGGTTATGTGTGTACGACGTGTATTTGAATACATCGTCTATGTTATGTTGTTATGTTACAGACCGTTGTGTCTGAATGATGTGGATAATGTTGTATGGACCTTGGTCCATTGTTATGTTATGTTGTATGGACCTAGTGTCCAATGTTATGTTATGTTGTATGGACCTAGTGTCCAATGTTATGTTATGTTGTATGGACCTGGAGTCCAATGTTATGTAAGTGTGTTGTTAGTAATATATGGAAGTATTGTTTATAAGTGTTCCCGTGTTCTAATATTTAGGATATGTGGAAGTATGAACTTTGAGGACAAAGTTCTTTTAAGGGGGTAGATTGAAATACCCCAAACCTTAATATATTGTTTAAACACTTAAATATGGTGTATTAAGACTAAAAAGAGTCTTAGAAACATTAGTAAACAATTTAAACAAAAGGAAACACAAAATGTGCTTTAAAGTCAATAAGAGCCAAAATGTGCTCTAAGCTTGGGATAAACTTGGTTAAGACCTAATGAACTTACCAAGACCTCATTTACACTAATGAACATATTAAATCATTACCAAAGAAACCAAGCTTGAAAACAAGTTTAAACACAAAATGTGCTTTAAGGAGTCTTAAAGCACATTTTTGAAAAATTGTCTTGTAAATGAGTTTTGAATGGCTAGATGTCCATCATTACTCTTAAATATATGTGTACTATATAATATCACATTTGGGTGTCTATATTAGTGGGAAATCAAAAATTTCACTTCTATGTGCCTTGTTTTATGAATAGTAACTTTTATAAGCTATTTTGTAACATATGTTTGTATAAGTATTTAAATTGACAAACAAAGACTATATTACCCTCCTACTACTATTTGGGGCCGGTTTTTAAGGTTGGTGACACACCACCTTTGTTAGCTTGTTAACAAAATAAGTAAACTACTTAAGTACCCTTTTTACTTTATAAGTATAAATATCTTCATAAAGTAAATTCTATCTCATCTCTCATTTCCTTTCCTTGCTCACACGGTTTCCCACCTCTCTTCTTCCTTTCTTCTTTGTTCTCTCACGATAGAACCACCACCACCATTAAACACAAGCTTTGACCTCTTGTAAAACCTTGCTCACTTGTCCAAATCAAAAACAAACACCACCAATCTCTTCCTCTCCTCAAGCTCTTCATTTCTATCTTCTCCAAACTTCAAGACAACCATTTCGGTGCCATGGAGTTTCTCCATTGAAGGAGCTTGAGCTTGTTTGACTACATATTATTACTCTCCTTGACTTCTAGGTAAGGAATCTCAAATAAAAACTTCCTTTCCTCCTTGTTTTTGTCATGTCCGAAAACATGTATTGAAAGAGCTTTTTATGTGACTTTGTTCTAGCTTCATTCCAACTCTTCATGGACTAGGTGGAGTCCTCTCTTGCTAGATATTCAAACTCTCTTCAAAGAGCAAGGTAAAACAACTACATTAATGTTTTTGAAACAATGTAAAACTAGGGTTTACAATGAGATGGAGCTTATAGCTTGAATACTCATTTCAATGTTTGTATATTGTTTAGAGCTTGTCAAAGAATCAAGTACTCTATTGGTTTTCTAAAGGAAACAAGAAAGAAGTTATTTTGCAAAAGAGGTAAATCTACTAACCTAATGTTATTTTAATGCCTTAGGAGAAATGAGCTCATAAATGCTTATTAAACTACCTAAAGAGCCAATGGTGAATGACTTAGCAAAGTGTTCCCAAGAGCTTAGTAAAAGGCATATGTGTTGTTGAGTGTATTTGCAGGTTAAAGGCAAATATATTGTGGAAATTCAGTGTTTATGATTTGTGCATTTTAAGGGCCTAAAGCCATGTCATTTAAGGGCCTAAGTGCCATGCAATTAAATTGTGCACTATATTGTGATGTAGTGCTTTGTAAGTGAAGTTTGTGTATAATAAGTACTTGATGGATTTTTAGTGTTCTTGGTTGTTTGTTGGTAAAAACAATGTGTTTTGGGTTAGTAATGTTCTAGGAGAACCTATGTCAAAATTCAGGTAACAAATGTGAAGTTCTAAGTGTTAAAATGAGTTTGATAAGTTAAGGAGTATTTAAAATGGTTAAGTGTTGTTCTTGTGTAAGAAACATGCATTAAGGTGATTTAGGATGTAATAAGGGCTTAGGCATGAGTTTGAGATCTTAGTATGTACCAAAGTCATTTTGGGGACTTAGTAAAGACTTAGGCAAACTTTGGTAAACTAAGGAGAATGTATGAACTTGAGAAAGGATTTGAAATAATGATATAAGGAGTTAGTTGGGAGAGATGATGCTTGGGAGATGATGTTAAACAAGGAGAAAGCTTTTTGGGATAGTAGTTACCATAGGTGAGAAACACCATCTAGGAAACCTAGTATGAAATAACATAAGTGTTAAGGAACTTTTACAAGGAAATAAGTAAAGGCTTAAGGAGTTAGAAAATGAGTTTCATGGATGTTGTATGTGGGTATAAAGTTACCAAATGTTGCTAGGAAGCATTAAGAGGCCTTAGGAGAAGGTTGGTGAAGAATTGGCAAAGTTTGGGTAAGGTTAGAAGGCGACCGACCCAGGGGCCGACCCAGTTTTTGGGTCGGTCGAGCCTCTGTAAAATGTTGGGAAAATGTTCGGTGATGGTCCGACCCAAAAGGGTGGGTCGGACATGGGTCGGTCGGTCAAGTTTCAAAGGAGGGAAAATGTTCGCACATGGACCGACCCAGAATGGTGGGTCGGACGTGGGTCGGACGGACATGATTATGAGGAAGTAAAAGGGTTCTGTAATGGACCGACCCAGAAGGTTGGGTCGGACATGGGTCGGTCAAGGTAAAGTTTTTCAGACCCGAAGACCACTGGGAGGGTCCGACCCAGTTGTGGGTCGGACGGTGGGTCGGTCGGACCAAAACTTGTAAAAAAAAAAAACAGAAAAGAATGTGACTTATGTAGTTAACCCTAGGGGGTATAATGAAGGTAACCTAGGGTAAGATAGGCATTAAAACATGTCATCCAATCATGTTAAATACTTAGTAAGTTTGGAGTTAAATAAATAATTAACCGACATTACTAATGTGTTTAGGATTCTCGCAAGGTGGAAGTCAGTCGAGGCAAGGACCAAGGTATGGTTTTCTTGCAGTCTGTTGTCTAGCGGTTTACACCGGTTTGTGTGTTGTATGTTTTTCTGTGTGTTTACAACGTTATAAGATTTAAACATGTAATGAGTTTACAGTTGTTTATACTATTGTTATGTGTTGTTGTGACTCACTTTCCCTGGTGTGTGTCTAACAAGTCTTACCAACTATTGTGTGTTGGTCGTTAAGTTCCACTATGAACTTCTAACAAGTGTTAACTGGGAAGTGAGGAATCCGGTTGTCCGGTCATGCATGTAAGTTAAGAGTAGATATCTGAATCAGATTCGACTCTTATGTTGTTAAGATTGTTCACTTTTGGCGTTCGATCTCCCGCTAGCTTCTTCCAAAGCTTACCTATTCTGACTTATGATCGGTTTAGTGGGAACCTGTGTTTGTGTGGTGTGTTCGGGTCACTAAATCCGAACCATCTGTTACTTAAGTTACTCGTTCGTCTAACAGAACGGTAATGAGTGTGTTTAACGAGCTTGACATGAGAGTGAATCACTCTCTAGGCTCTTATGTTATTTGACCCTTGTGGTTTGTTATCGTGGAGTGAAAATCCACTGTGTATGTGTTGTTGAGCTATGCACTATTGATGCCATGCTCCATGTTATGTTATGCTATGTATATAATTGAATGCCATGTTATAATGACAAGTAGCTGCGCGTATCCCGGTAGCCGATGGGCTGCGCGTTAGCCATACCAGCCAAGGGTTGCTGACCCCCTCGGGGGATCCATATTTCTTATACTGCAGGATGAGGATCGAAGAAGCGGTGTGGCTCTAGATCCTAGGGTGCAGGTTCACTTTTGTATACTTTTGGGATGTTGGCCCGGGATGCGCCTGTGCTCCCGTGGCGTTGTTGGATTTGGTTGAGACAGTTTACAGTGATGTTTAACAGTGGAGGTTGTATATGTAAACACTCGGTATTGTATATGATGTAATTATGGTTTAGTTTATTTGCTCGGGAGTCTGATCATCAGACCGGTACAAGTGTATTGTTCTGCCTTGTCAACCACGTGGGTGGTTGGCGGCGTTGTAGCACCGAAGCGTTAGTTACTGTTTAGTTGTTTTATTCCGCTGCGATTTCATTTAGTATCATGTGTGTATTAGGGGTGTTACAACTATAGTGACCGGGATTTTCGCAACCCGACAGGATCTTCGTTTTATTAATTTCTAGGTTTATTACTTTAATTTTAGTAGGACAATTTCCCTGTATGCAGTAAGGCATGACTCCTAACCCTTCTTGGAATTGTGGATGATTCCTTTACAAACTTTTCTTTTATGAATGTCTGTTGAGTGTGGTGTGCTGTTATACCGTTCAAACATTAAACTACAGTAAAAATATAGGTTTGGAATATCGTATATTGAGTACGATAAGATTTTGGTTGGGATAAATCATATATTAAGCTACTTTTCAAAAGCATACCGATGGAGAATACATTGCTAAGAATACAATTCCTTGAGATACTTTTGGTTGAAAATAGAATACAAATAGAGCTTAGAATAACTAAGTCAGTATTGATATTATGTGTTAAGTACTTCAAAACCTTTCAAGTTTGAAAATAATCTCAAGAACTACTTGGTACAAATTGTTGCCTAAAGGTAATGTTAGGATAAATCTTAAGTCTAGAAAATTATTAAGCTAACAAACACTAGTAGCATACATCCGAACCCTTAAACCACACTAAAACTCTATGTTAACTTTAGAAAGAAAACACCTAAACCTAACACCCTACGGGAAGTTCCTGGTGCGACGAACTCCTAGGCCGAAAGTAGTGGGGGTGCACACCCACTTCTGGAAGTTTAGGGGCTAGACAAGCCTTGTCATCTAACCGTAAATAATCTTCTACGCAAGTGATGGATTGTGTTTAACTTGAGGAGGATTGGTGGTAAGACGTTACCATCATGAGATCTTGAGCTAGGCATATTTCATTACTAGCCACAATGAACAATTCAAAATTTGTATCTTGAGATCCAGTATTAAAATTCATACATGTAAAGGGGTTTATTGAGTTAAATCTTTGGTAAAAAAATATCTATATATGGTGGAAGGGGATTTAAATTTGGGTACTCTAAGGTACAACATCTACCCCTTGTTGAATATACAAACCATTAAAGGAAGCTACTTAAAAATTGGGAATTCATCTTTATTTGGAAGTCTAACGTTATACCTATATAAATGTTTAGAGGTCACACTAAGAGTGATATTAAGGAAAAGCCACCATTATCTAAGAGAGTACTAAGATTTAATGATCAGAGGAATACTTACATAGAACAAACCTTAAAAAAAATTATCAAGAGTGAGTGAGTTTTCACTAGACTAACTCATTTGACTTAAAAATTTATATATAGAGTTCCTACCTTGAGAAATCAATTTTAAGATATAGAAATCAGCTTTTGGAGCTACACTTTAATTAATAAAAACTTTCTAAAACTCTACCTCGTGGGAAATTATATAAGTATATAATAAGTAAATTTTATGAAGTAAATACTTAATGGCCGTCTAAAATACTATGGTTGATTATAAAAAAACAATTTAAACGAAAAAGTCACAGAATATATATATATATATAAATATATATATGAAATACCCCAAACCTTAATGTACTAATTAATTGTGTAATTATAATGTTCTAAGGCTAATTAAGTCCCTAAGATGTTCAGTGAAGAAATGAAAACCAAAAAGAAAAAGGAAAATGCGTAAAAGTCACTAAACGTGAAAACGCGTATCTAATTATTTTAGGAGGTACATAACCTTCATTAGGGTTATAAATATATTCTTATACCTTAATTACACATTAAGAACATGTGGGAAAAATTCAGTAAGAAAACGGATCCAAACAATGCGTTAAAACGCTAACGGAGTCTAAAGCACGTTTTTCGAGAAAACCCGAAAACGTGACTTTAAATAGTCAAATAACTCCGTGAAAATAATAATTGATTATGTAACAATAAATGAAACATTAATGGGAGTTTAATAACCATTAAAATTAAAGGAATGAGAAAATTCCGGAAACCGGGTCCCGGTTAGTGAATAATGCTAAACCGGGTAAATAAACGAGCGTTTTCTGTTAAAAGACGGAAAACGCTTCAGCGTGTTTATATTAGTGGGCCGGTTTTATTAATGTAGACAGCCCACCCACACATGACCAGTTAGCTAATTAATTAAGTCAAGAGAGAGCCAAAATAACAAAGGGCACAAATACCCCTCACTCTCTCTCCTTCCTTACTTTTCTTTTCCCCTCTCTTTCCTTTTCTCTTTCCTCTCTTTCCTTTCCCAGCCGGCTCCTTCCTCCCTCTCTGCCGATGGAGTTCTCCTCCACAAGCCAACAATGGCTTCCTCACTTCTTCTTCATCTCCAAGCTCCATTTGAGCTCCAAATCAAAAATAAATCACATATTCTTCTTCCTCTCATCTTCCTCTATCATCCTCTCTTTTCAAATTCCAAAAGGATGAAGTTGACCTCCATGGGTTTTCCCCATTTGAAGAGAAAATGGCACCAATGAGAAGCTTGGAGTCTCCTCTTCCTTCTAAGGTAAAAATTTCCAAGAGAAAGTCATTTTTCCTCCAACTCTTGGTGTAATCAATTTTTCACCATTTTTGATACCTTGTTTTCTCCTTGTTCTTGAGCTCCAAATTGATCCTTCAATGGTGGAGAAGTTCCCCTCTTGATTCAAGGGTGAAAATCCCTCTTGAAAGCTTCACAAAGGTAAACCCTAACCTTGTGTTCTAGCCCTTTGATTGAATTGAAATATTGCAAGGGTTTAGATAATTAATTGAGTGTGTTTTGTGTTCTTGAATGTTGGGATGGAGTTTGGAAACTCCATGCCCTCTTAACCGATTTTGGAGAAGATATGGAGCAAGAGGAGAATTAAGGAAACTTGTGAAATTAAGGTAAGGAATCCACCTTAAAAATTGTTATAATTGTTTAAGTGTTTGGGATGGGTAAACAAATTAATGAACCCAAATTGTGGATTGAAATATATGTTGGAATGTGTTCAATTGATGTTAGAAGAGGTTTGTGAATTAATGTTGAATGGAGGGCCTTTAGAGCCAAATGTTTTGAGTTTGTGATTGATATTGTGGTTATGGAGTTTATGGTGATTGTATTTGTTGATGAATTTGAGGATTGTGTTAAGTGCTGTTAGGACCCTTGAAAGGGTGTGGCTAGATTAGGGATGAAAATGATGGAAATTGATGAGGATGAATGTGTAGAGTTTATGGGGAGGTTATGGCGAAATTTTGGTAGAAAATGAGTGTTTTTGACTCTTTGATTTGGTGATGTTTTTGGTTGATTTTAATGTGTGTATGATGCGTTAAAACCCCGTTGAAATGTGTTTTCGATGAGCTATTTTGCTACTATAAGTTATGTATGTTTTGTGGGGTATTTGTGGCTTGGTTCTAGTTGTTTTCCGTAATGGATTTTGCAGTTTTCGGTATGTCCTAACATGTGTCCGAACATTGAAGTTCGGACATCATACGACGGAAAATTTTCAGAACTCTCGACTTATGTCCGAACATGCAAGGTCGGACGCATGTTCGGACCAACCTTTGTTTTTGCATAACTTTTTCGTTTGAACTCCGTTTTGAGTGCCGTTTGCGGCGTTGGGTTCCTCTTTTCGAGTACTATCTGTTTTGACATGTTTTGGTATATGTTTATGTATATTTTGATTTTAAAATGACCGATAATCTTTTGAACTCCATTTTTGTGTGCTTCAGCCTTCTAATGATAGGGGATTGGATGGTAATGGTTTTGGATGATGTTTAGGCCTTGTTTGGTGACATGTAAAGGCCTCAAAATGTGTAGACAAGTGTTAGGTTTGATGTGAGAGTTGTGAACTTAAGATCACAAGAGTAAAATTAAGTATAACGGGATAACGGGGTTAGCTATGGGCGCACTAGTCATTAAATAATTATATTACCCCGATGTTAATGGAGATTGTTATAATGTTACCAGTTGTTCAAAGAGTTTTCGAGGAACGTGTGATGGGATGTTAGAGTGAACCTTCGGTGACAGGTATGGTTTTCTTGCAACCTGTGTCCTACCGGATTACACCGGCTTGTATGCCAATGTGTTTTTCTGTGTGTTTGCCACCTTGCAAGATAAAGCATGAATTGAGTTTATAGTGATTCATTATTGTGGCATAATTAATTCCGATACCGCTTAACCTTAGTTATGTGTTAAATAATAGTTTACCGACCTTAGGTTCACATAAGAGATCGGTATTCGGAATAAACGTCCCAACCCACGGGAACGTTCTAACTACGGCTATCCGTGCGTTAGTGTATATTGTGATTAAGTGTGATGTATGTGACTTGTGTAGTGTGGTTGTTTTCGGATACAACTATCCATGTTTGTTAAAAAGGGATGTTACTTCCCTTATGTGTCTAACCGAGTTAGTAACACTATGTGATGTATGTATGTGATAAGTTCCTTAAGGGAACCCTTAAATAATAAGTATATGTATGTATGGAGAGGAATCCGGTTGTCCCGGTCGCGCGTATTGTTTGGGAGTTAATATATATATATATATGTGAATTAACTCTCATCCTGTTATGTTAGGGTTGTTTTCCTTCATTGGATTTCGACCTCCCACTAGCTTAGCCAAAGCTTACCTACCCGACCTCCACATCGGGCTAGGAGGGAAATTATGTACAATGTTGGTAGGGTGTTGAAGCCTAAGTTCGCTTCGACTCCCTCTTTGTTATGTTACGGTTGTTCTTCCTCCTTGAATTACAACCACCCACAAGCTTAACCAAGGCTTACCTACCCCATCACTATTGGAGCTAGGGGGAAATTGTGTATGTTGTGTACGGTCCTATATGAGGTCGCCACTCAAGTAAAGAAAACGTATGTATGTTGTGCTCGGGCTTATATCACCCCGGCACTCCCTAAGTGAAGTTCATGTACTCTAAGAAGAGTGAAATTAGGTTGTGTATGTTATAAAGTGAAGTGTGTTGTTATGTTGAGTGTGCTAACCTTGTGTCTGTATTCTATTAATGGATGTTTGCTTATAAGCGTGATATATGTGTGAGTTTGTGCATGTTTGAAATAAACCAACCGCATGCTAAGACGACAAATAGTTGTGCGTGGCCCGGTAGCATGTGGGCTGCGGGATTACCATACCAGCAAAGGTGCTGACCCCCTTTGGGGGCTCCCATACTTTTCAGGTACAAGGAACTGGAAGCCGTTCGAGAGTAGGACGCGGTAGTGTTTGTATGTGGTAGTCATGAGAATTGTGGATGTATTATAGGTGTAGTAAGACCGAAAATGTATCGGCGTTAGTTGGTAATTACTCGGTACAGTTGTAAAGTAAGTGTATAATGAATGTTGGACATGGAACGGGATTAATGTGTAGTTGCTCGGGAGTTTAGTCCATCAGACCGGTACAATGTATGTATGTTTGCCTTGTTAGCCACATGGGTGGCTAACGGCGTGTAACACCAAAGAGTTAAGTTATGTTGTGAGTTGTGATTTCCGCTGCAACGTGTTGTTAAGTGTGTTGTTAGTAGTTGGGGTGTTACAAAAAGTGGTATCAGAGCGAAGTATCGCTCTGATGACTGAGTTACCGAGCTTAGGAAGTACCGAGTTAGGATTTTAGTACCTGGGGTTAAGGGTTGAGTGATAGCGTGAGGAGTACGCTAGTTATGGAAATACCAGTGTGTACTGGATACCTACAGTATCCATCCCGCCCTCCACAAACCCTATTTTATAACTCGGGAAAGAACGCCAGAGAGATGAGAGTCATCTCTTACTCGGAAAAACCCGATCTGGCAGCTGATATTTACCCCTGTAAGTACGGAGGACCTGTCACACGGTAGATCCCGAAAGGTGTGATCCCGAAGATGGTCTCCATTTTAACAATATTAACCGCTCTTGTTAGCGAAAAGTGAAGAATCTTATGCACAAGAGAATGGAATTTCCAGCACCCTGGGTTGACATGTGGAGCAGTCGAGGACAACCAGCTTGCAACGCACCAGGCGTGCAACAGGCAAGGAGCGAGATAATGAAACCCGAGACGAGTGTCTACGGGACTACAGATGTTAACTAATACACCAACGGTATACCAACCGATTAAGGAACCACAATATAGTACGAGGAGGATACGATACTAAGTAAAAAGGGGTCTCCCAGAATGGGAAACACCCTAGTTAATGGTTATCATGTGAAGACAGTGAGAAGTACCCCGAGGATTGTTGTTAGGACTGTAAGATCAAGCAAGGGCCAGCAAGGCCACGGATGTTAGAGCGGGTCAAAGCAATACCGCAATCGATGTGTATTGAACCAGTAGCCAGTCAGCATGGCGCACTTGCCAAGGCAAGTGCTGCTACAACAAGGCAGGCGGCAAATTATTAGCAACTATAAAGTACTTAGTAAAGTACCATGAAGTAAAGTGAGATCATCATAACTGTGGAAAGGCTTAGCAGGCTGACCTCTATAATTGGAAATACACCAGTCAGCAAGAAGCTAGACTTGGTTAAGGCGAGAGAATGTTGTGAAGCCACGAGAATTTTTCTTTCAACCTAAATTTATTTTCAACTCTTTTTTCAAAACCAAATTTTCTTTCAAACCCAATCTATTTTAAATTCTCCTTCTTTTAAAACCAGACCAGAAGACCTACACCGGCCTCAGTGCCACATGGTAGGTAAGTTATACCCAGTTTACTTTCGAATAACCGGATGGAAACCGGTAAACCCAAGGGTAACGACCCGAGGAATGGATTGAGTTCATAATAATACAACGGTGGATAAACTTTCCCTGGATTAAGTTCGGGAAGCAAGGAATGCATATTATCACGGGATAATATAAGGGAGTTAACAATAGAATACTTCACCTAGGCGTGTGACGGACACTACGAGTGTACCAACAGTAATGTGGGACGACCGCACTCCGATAGGAGCTTGTCGGCCTGACAACCCTTCTTATGGGGTAGTCGGGTAAGTAGCAATGTATCAGTAGGATACCCCATGTATGTATATGAGTGGAGCCTGGAACACGGGAAGTAGTCGACTCCATACTACGGTCCGAAGTAAAAGTCAAGCAAGAGCAATGGAGTACCATCAAATGGTTGAAGTAAAGGAACCCAGTCAAGTTAAGGAAACTAAAGGAATCAGTAAGTTCATTTTAAGGAAATGTTTAAAGGTGAACAAGTGCGAAGTGCACTGGTTAGTAAGTAAAGACATCGCACATGTCTTAAGAATCTTGAAGGATGAACATAATAGCTGGAGTAAGTACCCAACCTACATATGGTGAGGCAAATGCCTAAAATGGATATGTTAATGTGCAATGATCGGGATGAGACTCCCGAGATATCAATTTCACTAAAGAGGATATTTAGCCCAACAAAGAACACAGAGCGAAGTAGTAAATTAAACATACAAATGTGTGCAAGCCAGATGAAATGGCATAACTTAGTAACACCCAGGAACTATCCTTAAAAGGGTGTTTGGATCAACAATGGTTGAATGACATAACGTGGCAGAAACGCAAGGGTTGAAACTAACACCTGGATTAAGCATAAGTTGTCAGGAAGAAGTCTGACATCCTTGAAGGAGCATCCCATGAAAGGAACGACGACCTTGTCATGGAGCCCAATACAACCTATAAACTGTGTAATATGTACGGAGAAGTAAACGTGTGTGAACAGCCTACAATGAGTAGAGCTCGAGACAATAAGGCTTATAAGCCACAAGTGGAATGTGTTAAGAAAATGTTATTGATCACAGAGATTCATGTTATATAAGTAAGTAAGCGGATAACGAACCACTGCTTCAAGAGTGGGGATACCTCTGACATTGTGAGACCGCAATAGCGGTAGTTATGTGAATTAAGTTCAGGGAATGTGTTAAAGGTTGACCATGTTGTTACTACGAAAAGAGTTGTACCAGTTGTGGAGACCGCAAGAGTAATAAGTCTAATAGCAACCACCATAGGTGTGTGATGCTAAATGCGTAATGAACAACGCTCAAAGAGCATAAAGACTCAAAAACAATAGCGTGTTCAGTAGTCGGCCAACTAAGTGGCGAAACACAGTGCAACGGCGGAAGCTAATATAATAGCGGATGCAGTATAAGTTAAGGTTATACAATGAGTAACCGCACGGTGCGCAGTAAGCGACCGTTGCATAAGTATTGTTAATTAATAATGTGGTAAATGAGACCAGTTATGAGTGAAACTCAATGGACATACAAGTAAGTGGTGATGATACACAGACTGGGCAACAAGCCAATAGTCGGTACTATGTGATAAGGAAAACAGTGTGAATTCCTATCGCTACCGCATAAGAGATTTACTGTCAAGAGTTTACGCCTCTGCACTCTGTATGACTGAGTGTTTTGGTATTGCGCTTGCGCGGTAATGATCAAGTGAGATAGCTAGGAATTCAGAAGATGTCAATTGTGGTAGGAGTGTAAAGAGTATTATAACGCAATTTGGACCGATGCATAAGAAAAGCACGGTCGTACCAATCAAAGGATACTCGGTTGGCATAAGTGACTACAGTAACACGATTATTAAATATCGGTATGGAATATACCTCAAGTGTTGGAAATAACCGAAAGAGTACTACTCATTAGGTAGTAGCTCAAATTCAACCGACAATAAGTCGGAAGAAACCAAGTAAATCATTGTAGAATACAATAGATTATCATGGAATTGAATAGAAAGTTGGTAACTCACCGAATTCGCTCACGGTAAGAAATACCACGTGTCGGTTGAGAAACCGTTATTATCAAGATGAGGGTGATAATCGGAGATGTACAATACAGTAAGAATAATGTATGGGGCAAAATAAGCTCTAAGTTATCAAGAGTTGCACAGCAGAAACTAGTGAGCCAGCAATTCTAGTGTTAGATGTGTGTAGTGAACACGAGTGAATGGCAAACTAATGATGCCTAAAAGCCTCACAGGCCAGAATCGAAACCAGTTAAGAGTTAAAATAAACTCTAGTGAGAATTCTTGGTTAGGGACTAAACCGCCAATATGGCTAAAACCCTCAAACCAGAACACATTGTCTAATAAACTGCGTGGAGACAAAACATCCCACGACGGTAGGACGTTATAAACTAGTGATTAAGTGATTGATTACGTGGGCGTAATCCCTTTTAAGGGGGGTAGAGCGCAAACCGTTTAGTGTGTTTTACCGTACAGGTGTACGTGAACTATGGTGTGCATAGCACAAAATAATTTGTTTTGATGATTGGTGCGTATGTAATATGAACATGCACATCCATTCATGGTTTAATTGTGGTAATTGCGCACAGAAGATGTGAATACCATTGTCATAAATGTATATACCTCGTTAACTGTTATGTGTGAGAGTACAAGTGTAAGGGAGTAATAAACTCCCGGGGAACTAAAACCCCGACTAAGTATGTTCATATCATACTAAATGTAAAACCGTGTATTGTATTTTGATAAAAGTAAATATATATACAGTATTGTGATTTATGAAGAAGTATGAAACCGACATAGAACCTAGTGAGAATTAAATTCCCTAGGTAACTTAATTAAGTCGAAATTGGGTGATGATTGATAGACGGAGTTCTATCCCTTGGAGATGTAATGATTACCACTAGATGGATTAAAAAGATAGAAAATGGTACATGCTTGAATTATTTGTGGTTTGAAATTGAAGTGGGAGGTGAAACTTGGTTATCATGAGATCAAGGGAAGCCAAACACAAATTGGGGTGGAAAGATAGTTCAACTCTGATGCTGATCACATTAGGGTTGGACGATTCTTGAAACTCCCTATAAGTGGTGTAACACCCCATTCAACAACAAATACATAACAACAATCTGCAGCGGAATACACAACTCATCAATTAACTCAACTCGCTGGTGTTACACGCCGTTAACCACCCACGTGGCTAACAAGGCTAATACACATACATTGTACCGGTCTGATGGGCTAAATTCCCGAGCGACTAAACATTACTATGCCTTTCCATTAACAACAACACAACGTACACCTTTCAACTATACCGAGTATTTATAACCTGATGCCGACAACAATTTCGGTCTTACTACACCTACTGTATACATAGACTTAAATGATTACCCATGTACGACGACTACCCGTCCTACTCTCGAACGGCTTCCAGCACTTCGTACCTGAAATAGGAAAAAAGAGAAAGGGTGGCCCCCAAGGGGCTCAGCACCTTTGCTGGTATGGTAATCCCGCAGCCCACATGCTACCGGGCCACGCACAACTAATTGTCGTCTTAGCATGCGGTTGATTATTTTTAAATCATACATGCAACTGTAAACACACCACATAATCATTCGCCTCAACGGGCTCAACAAACGGATAATATATCCTTACTTAATAAGTCACTCATGGTATTCATCATCCCTAGAGTGTTCCTCCTCTAATGGAGCTACTTCCTTAATAGACGACACATACCCTTAAATCGGGTTATCCTTAAACGCCTCTTATCACAAACTGGGATTCATATCCATGATCCACACACTCCACATTATACAACCTACAACATACACTACATACAACACTTAACAACACTTTGCACGTTTTCACGTGCACAACGTAATACCGCAATAGATATTGCATCACAACAAAAACACATAACATAACGGGAGTGGTTCTCGTAGGAACCGACCCAAACATTGTTTATACACTGGTGAGCCTAGAGAATGTTGCCAGTCTCATGATAAGCTCGTTATACAATAACAACAACACTCATTACCGTCCTAATAGTTGGACGAGTAACTTAAGTTAAGGCGGTTCGGGTTTGGAGGCCCGAACACACCACACAAACACATGTTCCCCCTAAACCGATCATAAGTCAGAATAGCTAAGCTTTGGAGTAAGCTAATGGGAGATCATAACCCGTGAGGGAAACAACCATAACAAAGAGAAGGGTAAGGCTAGGAAGGATACCCTCTCCCAAACAACGCGCGACCGGCCAAACCGGATTCCTCACTACTGTTAGTACATACTTACTTTTAGATATTAGTTAGAACCCCACTATGGAGTCTATCATAACTACACTCATACAGTATTAGAACTGGGTTAAACATACAAGGGAAATCCCTACATTCACTTACACAACATCACATAATCAACTCACGCATAGCCGTGGTTAGAACGCCCCATGGTTCGGGTCGTTTAATCCGAATACCTAAGTCTCATGTGATCCTAGACTCAGTTAACTAAGGTTAACACTGCCGAGGTTAAATGGTATCGGAGTTGAACACGCCACATATATGAATTACTGTAAACTCATTACATGTTTCATCTTACAACGTGGCAAACATACAGAAAAACACATTGGCATACAAGCCGGTGTAATCCGGTAGGACACAGGTTGCAAGAAAACCATACCTGTCACCGAGTCCACTTTACCATGTCCACTTATGTTCCTCGAGCGATTCTCGAACACTGTTAACATCACATGTGTTTTTTATTAACACCGGGGTTTTGCTTGATTATTTAATGTCTAATGCTAACTTTCCCCGTTAACTTAGTTACATAACTTTACATTTTAACTTGTTTTACTTTCACATTTTATTACAACTTTTCACCCGCTTAATTGTCATTAAACTCACCTAACAAGTCCTTAACAACCTCATAACATCATTAACCATCAATCCCCATCATTACACATCATTTCCATAACATAAACAATGTTTTTGGTCCATACAACACCTTGTCCGAACTTGTGTCCGGACTTCCCAGTTCGGACACAAGCCGCGACCCAATACTGAAAACCATACACACGTCCGAACTTGTGTCCGGACTTCCCAAGTTCGGACACAGTTCGAGAGTAACTCCCAGATAGAAACAGTCACGTCCGAACTTGTGTCCGGACTTCCCAAGTTCGGACACAGTTCGAGAGTGGGAAAATCCTTTACCCAACAGAGCCTGTCCAAACTTCCATGTCCGGACGGAAGTTCGGACACGGCAAAACATTCAATTTCCAAGTCTTTAAACACTTAACCAAATTCACCAAACTTCTCCTAAAGTCTCATAATGTTTCCTAACACCATTTGGCACATCAAACACACCTTTAGCCATGTGCTAAACTCTTTAAATCACTCACCAAAACCATCTTATCATTCACGAATTTCTTACAAAATTCCTAGCACTTGGGATGTTTTCTCCTTAAGATCTCTAAGTGGTAGTTCACCAATAATGACCACTACACCAAGGTGTTTCCTCTACACCTTAACATCATCTCTCAACTCCTTTTTTTTACTAACTAAATCTCCTTTTCACAACTTCTTAAAATTCCTTACTCAAAACCCTTACCTAAACACCATTCCCTCCTTATTCATCAACATTACCTAAACCTTAAACAAACTTCTCCAAGACCTAAGTACATTCTCAAAACACTCATTGGATTTCTAGAACTTCCAAGATAACACCTAAATCCTTGCATCACTCTAAATCACCTTAACACATGTTTTCTTCTCAAGTAACATTTATTCACCTTTAACACTTCCTAGTTCACCAAAACTCACTTAAAACACTTAGAACTTCTTATACATTTTCCAAATTTTGCCATAGTTTCTCTTGTATATACTCACATCCAAACACTTAGGTTTTTACCTTATTTCATTCAAGAACACCTAAAATCCATCAAACACATTTTTACACACAAACTTCACACATTAAGCACTACATCACAATATAGTGCATAACTTAAATTGCTTGGCACTTAGGCCCTTAAATAACATGGCTCTTAGGCCCTTAAATTGCATAAACCTTAAACACTGAATTTCCCACATAAGTAATGCCTTTGACCTGCAAATACACCCAACAATACATATGCCCTTAAAAACTCCTTGAGAGCATTTTACTAGCTCATTCACCATTGGCTCCTTAGGTATTTATTAAGCAAATCAAGCTCATTTTCCTAAGGCATTTAAACTACATTGAGATAGCTTGTTTACCTTTTTTTTTTCCTCACAAACTTCTTTCTTGTTTCCTTGTAAAACCGGTGGGGTGTTTGGTTGTTTGTCAACTTCTAAACAATGTACAAATAATAGAATGAGTATTCAAGCATTATGCTTCATCTCATTGTAAACCCTAGTTACACATATTGTTTTAACACATTAAGGTAATTGTTTTACCTTGGAATTGGAAGAGAACTTGAATAAGTATCAAGAGAGGACTCCTCCTAGCCCTTGGAAGATTCAAATGAAGCTAAAACAAGCAAGGTAAAGACACCATGGTGAGGTGAATTTTCGGCCATGTACTAAAAGGAGAGGAAACTTGATTTTTCTTTGAGATTCCTTACCTAGAAGCAAAGGAGAGTAATAATGTGTAGAAACACAAGCTCAAGCTCCATCAATGGTGATTCTCCATGGCACCAAAATTGAGCTCTTGAAGATTTGAAAAGGTAGTAGTGTAGAGCTTGACCTAACTAAGACTAATATGGTCTTAGAATTTGATTTGGAGCATGGAGTTGAATTTGGCAAGGAAATGAAGATGGAGAAGAGAGGAGCTGTAGCAAATCGTAAATGGAGGAGAGGAGAAGATGAAGAAACCGTGTGAAATGAAAGAAGAGAAGGAAATGAGAAGGTAAGTTTGCTTTTGGAGATATTTATGTTATAAAGCAAAATAGTACTTTACTTTAAGCTTTACTTTACTTATTTGATTTCTTTTACATGTTGGTGACTCACACCATGAAAAACCGGCCCCCATATACTTAGGAGGGTATAATAGTCTTTATTGACCAACTTAGTTACTTATAACAACATATGTTACAAATTAGCTTATAAAAGTTACTATTCATAAAACAAGGCACATAGAAGTGAAATTTTTGATTTCCCTTTGATATAGCCACCCAAATGTGATACTATATAGTACACATGTTAATTAAAGAGTAATGATGGACATTTAGCCATTCAAAACTCATTTACAAGACAATTTTTCAAAAACGTGCTTTAAGACTCCTTAAAGCACATTTTGTGTTTTAACTTGTTTTCAAGCTTGGTTTTCTTTAGTAATTGCCTTAATATGTTCATTAACATATAAATAAGGTATAGGTATGACCATTAGGTCTTATTCACATTTATCCCAAGCTTAGAGCACATTTTTGCTCATATTGACTTTAAGGTATTTTCTTGTGTTTTATTTGGTTTAACTGTCCACCAAAGTTTCCTAAGGACTTATTTAGCCTTATTAAATCATAATTGAATATTATTAAGTCTTGGTAGGCTCATTGGGTCCTAACCAAGTTCACTCATAGCTTAGAGCATGTTTTTGCTCAAACTGTGTCTTAGTGCTTTATTGCACTTTACTATGTTTTAAATTGTCCACTGATGTTTCTAAGGCACTTTTTAGCCTTTATATAACATAGTTTGCTATTTAAACCACATATCAAGGTTTGGGGTATTTCAATCTACCCCCCTTAAAAGAACTTCGTCCTCGAAGTTCACATTTCCCACACATCATTAGATTAGAACACAGGAATCACTTGGAAATAAACTTCCATAACCAAACACACTCTACATCACAACCTCGGACTTAATGGTCCGGGCAACACATTCACATCCACACATAACATAACATATCCACATGATAACCTCGGACTCTATGGTCCGGGTATCTTAACAACACTTACACATACATAACAACCCCTTTGACTCACTGGTCTTGGGTAACATAACAACATTTGGACACATAGGTCCCGGTAACATAACAGTCTTTAGACACATAGGTCTATGTAACACCACACATTTAGACTCATAGGCCTTGATAGTATACACTTTAGGAAATCCAAGTCAAAACAACATTCATTACACATACCACACAACATGTCAAAGCATGTATAGCAATCAAAAATATTCTTGATATACACTGTGATCCCGCAGAACCCGGTCGCGATGGACACCTTCCGTCCCCGTGCCCTTGGGAGGTCAAAACAATCACTTAAGTTTAAAATTTCCTTGTGAGGTTAAGTAAGAGAACTTTAATTATGTAAAGTGTCTATCAACGTTTTATAAATACCAATTGAAAATCCTTTTGAAAACACACACAACTCCAAGTCCAACTTAAGCTCTTTGCTTCTTTTATTAGTGTGGTTATTTGTGACCACTTATAGGGAGCTTCAAGAATCATCCAACCCTGATGTGATCAGCATCAGTGTAGAACTATCCTTCCACTCCAATTTGTGTTCGGCTTCCCTTGATCACATGCAAATCAAGTTCCACTTCCCACTTCATTTTCAAGCATCAAATAAATCACTCATTTCCAATTTTCTATCTTTTAAATCATTCTAATCATGATCATAACATCTCCAAAGGATAGAACTCCGTCTATCAGTTACCTCCACTCACTTTAATCCTGTTGCCTAGGGAATCTTATTCTCACTAGGTTCTATGTCGGTATCATGCCCTTTCTTGAATCACTATATAGTATATATACACATATATTTTATCAAAATACAACACACAATTTCACATTTATACACTGTCGGGGTTTGTTCCCCCGGGAGTTTCTCTACTCCCACACTTGTACTATCACTCACAACTGTTAATAAATCAACACACTTATCACAATGGTATTCGCATCTTTTGTGCGCAATTACCACAATTAAACCATGAATGAATGTGTATGCTTACGTAACACACACACCAATCATCAAAACAATAATTTTGTGCTATGCACAATATAAGTCACATACACTACGTACACTTGTACGGTAATATACACTAAGTGGTTTTGCGCTCTACCCCCCTTAAAAGGGATTACGCCCACGTAATCAACCACTAAACATTGGCTTAAATGTTCTGCCGTCGTGAAGTGTTTTAACTTCCACGCGGTCTATTACACAATGGATTCTGATTAGAGGATCTTAACCATATTGGCGGTTTAGTTCCTAAACCAAGAATTCTCATTGGAGTTTGTTTAAACTCTTAGTTGGTTTCGATTCTGGCCTGTTAGGCTTCTAGGCGTTAATAATTAGCCATTCACTCATGTTCACCATGTACATTCAACACTTGAATCACTGGCTCACTAGTTTCTGCTGCGAAACTCCAATAACTGTAGAGCTTAATTGCCCCATTTGTTATTCTTACTGTATTGTACATCCCCAATTGTGACCTTCATCTTGGTAACAATGGTTTCTCAACCGACGCGTGGTATCTCTTACCGTTAGCGAATTCGGTGAGTTATAAATTTTCTATCAACTTCCATAACAATTTACTGTGTATACAGCTGTGTATTTCACAATGATGACTTGTTCCCTTCCGACTTACTATCGGTTGAGATTGAGCTACTACCTAGTGTGTAGTGCTCTCTCAGCTATTTACAACATTTGGGGTATATTCCATACCGATATTTGGCAGTTAGTGCTACTGTAGTCACTTACTGTTAACCATGTCTCCACATTTGGTTTTGTACAAGCACTCTTTATTGGTGCGGCCTTGCATTTCCTATGCATCGGCCATTATAACATTATTGCTCCACAATTAACATGTTTCCAATTCCTAGCTATCTCACTCGTTCATTACTGCGCAAGTGCAATACCAAAACACTCAGTCATACAGAGTGCAGAGGCGTAAACTCTTGACAATAAATCCCTTATGCGATTCGCCATGGAATTCACACTGAGTTCCTCATCACACAGTACCTACCACTGGCTTATTGCTCAGTTTGTTTAACATCACTTATCTTGCATCTCAACTGAGTTTAACTCATAACTGGTCTTATCTGTTACATTATCGTTTAACAACATTTATACAATGGTCGCTTGTTGCGCACCGTGCTTTTACTCCCTGTATAACATCAGCTTATATCGTATCTACTGTCACCTCAACTTCCACACATAAATTTACCTTATTCACATTACGGTTCATCCCTCATTTGGATGACTACTGAATGCTCCTTGAGCATTGATCATTCGAGTCATAAGCCGGCATTATTCAGCTCGGTGTTTCACTTTATACACACACACTACTAAGCTAACTACTCTCAGATAACAAGAATATTGTCCATCTTAACATATTTCTTGAGCTTGGTTCACATAACTACCGCTCCAGCGGTTTCACAATATCGAGAGGCATCCCCACTCTTTAAGCAGTGGTTCGTTCTCCGCTCTACTTACTTATATAATGTAACACCCCTACTCTGATCGGCTCCTAATCATCTTACTTAACAATATAATCGCAGCGGTAATCTCAACAACTCAACTACTGGTGTCACCGTTCTCACTCGCCCATACGAGTAATAACGTGCTTCCTGATATATTCTTACATACGAAACATTTTCTCGCAGTGACAACAAGAGACAGATCTAAACTTCCCAAACCAAAATGTAATACATTCACAGTGAGCTTTCTAAGTATCCAAAACCTATACACGTTTCTAGGTTCGTATCAAAATGCAACAGTGCATGTTCGAATAACTGTAATCATACTACCCAGCGCGTCACTCTCTTTGCCGACACCGGAAGTTGCATACCTGCAAAAATGGTAGTTTGTGGTATGGAATCAGCCCCTGCTGAGTATGTTATTACCTGACTGTCATGCACCCTCGGACCATTCAGTTATTTGGTCGAGAGCATGCAAACCATTTTCATGCAAATAGTTTAATGTTAAAACTGTAAAGCAACATTATATTTTGCAGTAAACTCAAATAACAAATAAGCCCCCGGCTCCACACATCGCATCGTAATAGACCACTGAAAGCGTTATAACGCTTATATGAGTACGTAGACTCCACTCCAACAACACCTGAAAGTTCATAGTTGAGTACGTCGACCCGTTCGACGAACAATCCACAAAATCCACACACGAGCACAGTGACTCGACTCATCCAGTTCACACACAGATATAAGTACAGTTTATTTAATTAATCCAATTCACAACACACACTTATGAGTACAACGACTTATTCAATCAACACCACCAACATACCACACATAACCACACAGCATAACCAGTGAACAACAAGGCGAAACAACGAGAATTATAAATGAGTATGAACCCTCGTCTTTGGCATGCACGCCCACATAATGTTCGCCTAATGTACGAGTTATTATAATCGTTTGTAATTGTTCGGTCATGTCTAATGACAACGTCTCATTAGAACGACGTGTCTCTAAGTTACCCATCTCTTTGGCGGGTCACCCACGGCAGTAGCCACTCCAGCGGTAGAGTCTCCGTCCTACGAACAATCTGTAGTTCGTTGGAAATTTATCCTGATACTTACGGTTACCACACGGTATCCTGGTATCGTTAATGGATCACATTTCACAGCAAGAGCCACATCCTCTTGATAACTTATCTATACCATCGCATCGTTTTATTACTTCCTTGTCGTTAGTCCAATCCTGAGTATGTCGACTCGGGATCCAGTGTTAGATACGAGAGCGGCGTTAAAGAGGCCAATGCTCCGTATATAAGTCTCAGATGATATATATCTTATTATCCTGATGCTACAACGTTTACTTACGTTCCTTATGTTACACATACAAGATAGCATCACTGCCGCTAGTTCGTTTTATAATATGTTCATATATACGAACGGTACTGTTATCGCATGACAGTAATAGTAAAGCAGCATTAATACACAACTCAAGCATATTAATTCACACAAGCAGACATTCAATCTTATCACAGATTTTCACACAATGTCCGAACTGAGGGAATCCTCAGAGACAATCAAGCCACATAAATAACATACCGTTCACCTGGTGTATTACGGTGGAGTATGAATCAGCAAGATCCTATGCTCCGTGTGTCGTCTCTAACAGACTATACAATACATAATGCTACTGATTAGCATACTGTATAACAACACAAAATTCTACGGTACCCCGTACCGTCACTAATAACTCCCGGTTAACCCCCCGTTATTAACTGTCAATGTTGGTCGGGCTTTCGGTTTAACTCGAGATTGGAAAAGTGTTACATTACATGCGTAGTCTTATCTCGTATATTAACATACTTATTGTTGGACTTTGTTATCGCATGTAACTTAAACGTATATTTGTAGATCGTATAGTTTGTTTCTTTATTGCATGTATGATTCTTCGTCACGCACTATACATCTCACCTTAGTATTTATCTTCCTAAGGTTAGTTTTTCCAAGTGTAATGTTGTATAATTCATATGTACAAATACTTTGAATTATATAAATCCTTATTATTTCATGTACACTCTTAACATTAGAATTCCATATCCAATGTTTATAATTCGTTTCCCTTCATCTCATATCATTTTAATTGTGGTAACACATAGTTATTGAACTATATTATTTTCCACACTATGACATATATTTATTTATGTATATGCATTATAGGGCTATTTATTTATGGTAAGTCATTATAATATATATTCATTCTTTTTGATGAATACCTCTTATATTATAAATGTTATAGCTCTTATAACATAAAAACCATATTATAAACTTCATTCCAAAATAGTAATATTTCCGAACAGCACCTATAATTCCCAAATATTTACAAAATCCACCACATAATTTATATAATGTTATATATAGTTATATAACATATATTATGACATTTAAGTCATTAAAAACAATTATAACCTATAGTTATATTTTGTTATAAAATCCAAACAGCACTTAAACTCTCGGTTTTTAATTAATTCCCACCAACTTCCATAACTTACAAATCAATCCCAAAATATATTCCATTGTTACACTTATAATGTATACTTATATTATAATCCTTAAACCTAATATAATTATAAACCATAGTTATAATTTCTCCAAAATGCCGAGCAGACCCCATGGTCTATTTAAATTTAATTTCCACCACTTAACTTCTATATTCACCAATTTACCCCATTTTTAAACATATAGTTTCTAATATCACCAAAACTATATTATACATATATCTTCATAAAACCTTATATAATCCCAAAAATACCAAACCATACCAAAAGGTATAAATATCATTATTAACCTTATACTTCCTCTAAATCTCGTTTTACCACTATGTTACCCATGTGTAACAATGTTATGAAATATCTTATAATATACCTAGATAATTCATATAAACTCCAAATTTACCCAAATCAACTTCTAAAAATCCCTAATAATCTAAGGTTTGTACTAAGCTCCATTTAGTACCCCTAGTTTTCGGAAATCACAATACCACCCCAAGACTTATAAATCTTTTACAATTTAATTACTATCTTAATATAAGGTAGTATTTTAATTCCTTAAATTCTCCAAACTAGGTCAAGGTCTCCTACATAGTCAACTTTGACTACTAATACCAATTGGGACCCAAACTTTCGGTAATTACCAACAACACACCCCATACTTTTCTATTTTTACAATTTTTACCCAAAACTTTATAAAATGGTTATACTTCTTATTAAACTCATTTAAAAACCCTAAATTGCTCTTAATTTACCCACGGCTTTCTAATTCCTTAATAATTACGAATTGGCCCAACTTTAATTATAAGCATAAATAAAACTAAATAAGCTTATAAACTTAAATTAAAATGGCCTAATGACATGGCCTTATTACAACCTTGAACTTGCAAAATAAATTACACAATAAATGTCTCAAAATATCACATATATATTCGGCCTCACTTAGGTTTAATTATTTTTCCACATAATGTCATAATTTGACCATTATGTTAATTAAATCCCTTAAATGACTAGCTTAATTTATCATAGCCATTTTTTTCCATTTTTAGGTCAATATGACCTATATATTACATTCACTCTCGGCCATATATATATATGCTTAAAAATTACAAAAATCATAAGTTTAAGGTGTTTATACCTTGATTTATCCTTGTATAGGCTCGGTCACTTGTAGGAAATTCACCACTTGATTTAGACATGTTTAATACACAAAAACAAGATATGGTTACACTCCAAGCTTGAGCTTAACCATAAGGAATAATTAATGTAAGATTTAAGGCAAAATTCACCTTAAAAATGCAAGGGAAGTTCTAGGTTTTTTCGACCTGAACCAAACACACCACAAGGTGTTAGATCCACCATATTGACATAGGAAATAGTTAGATCTCGAAATACTACCTTGTTATTAGGTTTTACCTTTGAAAAATGCCTTAAAAGAGAGTATTTCTCTTGGATCTCGGTCACCCTTGATCCAAATGGCTAACCAATAGATTCCACATGAAAAGGAGAAGAAGATGAGGCTATGACCAAAGTTTCACAGCCAAACTCGAAGGGAATCAAAAGTTATGAGCTTAAAGCACATTTTTACCTTAAAATGTAGATTTGAACAACCTTGGTCCCTCTACTGGTATCAACCGAGTTTAGCTCTTGTTCTAACCTTAGAACACTGAGAATAAGCCATAGGAATTGATGAGCCACGAAATTTAGGTGTTGGTGGTGAAGAGATGAAGAAAAAGAGCTAAAAATGACATTAAAACACTTACATTAGGGGCTTAGGAGTTAGGCTTGCCTTCCATGCTCAAGAACACACTTGGAGAGCTTGAGAGGAAGGGAGAACTCGGCTGGGATGGTGAAGATCGGACAAGGAAGGAAGGAGGAAGGAGGGAATGATTGGTAATAATGAAAAAGTAACTTAATTTTGAAAAAGTCATGTATTAGGTAGCATTATTTGTCAATCAATGACTTATGCTCCCTCCTCTCTTATTGCAGCCGGCCTCCATGGTCCAAATGAGTCAATTAATTGACCATTGACCATGCTTGGTCAATGTTGACTCATGCGGGCCCCACTTTAGGGTTTTATTAATATTTTAATATTAAATTTGTAAAAATTCGTAAATTTCTGGAATTAAATTCCTAATATGATATAATATGATAAAATATCATATTTAAGGATAATTATAATTTTTAAGCCCATTAAAAATCAATTTAAAAGGCAATCTCACAAAAACGTGCTTTAAGGAGTTTTAGCGCACATTTTTGTGTCACAGGATGTTCCTGAGTTTAGTTCTCTTTGAGAATGGTTTTTTGTGTTCCTTGCTTCATTATAATACTTAGGAATCCACTTTGGATCCTGCTTGGGGTCATACAACCTTCATGGTGTCTTAAAGCACATTTTTGGCTTTACCGATCTTAAGGCGTGTTTTGCCTTGTTGAGCTCTTTTAAATTGTTCCCCAATAATATTTAGATGTTTAATAATCATATTAGATCATTAATAGATAATTTAATTATATTTTAAAGGTTAGGGGTATTTCATATAACATATACTTTTGCAATCAATCTAATTTTCATAACACATTTATTTGTGGCTTATAAGCCTTACTGCCTTGAGCTGCGCTCACTGTAGGCTGTCCACACACATGTACTTCTCTGTACTACATTACATGGTTTGGATATTATATTGAGCTCCATGACAAGGTCGTTACATTCCGTTTCCTTTCATGGGATGCCCCTTAGGATTGTCAGTCCGTTCCCTGACAACTTATGTCTAAACTGGGTGTTAGTTTCAACCCTTGTGTTTCTGTCACGTCATTTCGTTCAACAATTGTTGATGCGAACACCCCTCAAGGATTGCTCCTGGGTGTTGTTACGTTATGCCTTACATTTGTTTCACACTTATTGGTACATTCCATTAGCCACGCCGTTTGCGTTCTTAAATGGCTTATTATCTCCTTTTGTGAAGATCAACATTTCCTAGTAGTGTAAGTACTCATTCTGAGAGTTTCGTCCCATTCATTGCACATTAATGTGTCCACATTAGGCATCTGCTTGCCATGTACAGGCTGGGTCACCGTTCCAGCTATCATGTTTATTCCTCGGAATTCTTAAGACATGTGTGATGTCTTTATATAACAGTTAGTGCACTTCGCACCTCTTGACTCTTAAACATATCCTTGAAATGAATTTACTAATTCCTTTAGTCTCGTTAATTTAACTGAGTTCCTTAACTTCAACTATTTCTTGTAATCCTTAGCTCTTGTTTGATTCATGCTGCTGACCGTAGACGAAGTCGACTACTTCCCGTGTTTCGGACTCCACTCGTATACATATATGGGGTATCATACTGATACATTACTACTTACCCAACTAACCTATAAGTAGGTCTGTCAGGCCCACATGCTCCTATCGGAGTGCGGTCGTCCCACAACACAGTTGGCACACTTGTAGTGTCCGTCACACGCCTAGGTGAAGTATTCTGTTGTCAACTCCCTTATATTGTCCCGCGACAATATTCATTCCGTGCTTCCTGAACTTAATCGAGGGAAGGTTTACCCATTGTTGTATCCTCGTCAACTGTCCTTGGTTTTACTGGTTTGGTTTAAAAGAAGATTGGAAAGAAGTGTTGGTTTGAAAGAAAATCTGGTTTGAAAAGAAAAGGGTTTTGTATAAATCTGGGTTTGAAAGAAAATTTTCATGGTTTCACAACATCTTCTTACCTTAACCAAGCCTAGCTTCTTGCTGACTGGTGTACTTCCAATTACAGGGGTTGGGCTAACAGGCCCTTCCACTGTTATGACGATCACATTTAACTTTCTAGTACTTTACCAAGTACTTTGTAGTGGTTATAAATTTCCCGAACAGCCCTGTTATAGCAGCACTTGCTACGGCAAGTGCGCCATGCTAACTAGCTATCGGTTTAACACATACCAGTTATGGTATTGTTTTTACTCATATTGCCATCAGTGGCCTTGTTGGCCCTTACTGATCTCACTGCCTTGATAATAACCCTCTGGGTAACTCCTCACTGTATTCATATGGTAATTATCAACTGGGGTGTCTCCCACTCTTGGAGTCCCTCTTTACTTAGTATCGTATCCTCTTTATAGCCCGTTCCACGCACTTGTCGTGGTTACTGAGACTTGTCTCTTGTTTGGGCACTACGTTGTAGTTCCTTTGTCGGTTGGTATACCGTTGGTGTTTTATTTATCAACTGTGGTTCCGTAGACACTTGTCTCGGGTGTTATTAATCCATTTCTTGCCTGTTGCACGGTAGGTGCGTTGCAAGCTGGTTATTCTCGACTGCTCTGCATGTTGACCCAGGTTGTCGGAAATTCTATTCTCTTATACACAAAATCCTTCATTCTTCGCTATTAAATGCGGTTAACATCATCCAGATGGAGACCGTCTCTGGATTCCCAGTTTTCGGGATCAACCGTATGATAGGTTTTCCGTACCTTTAGAGGTATTCAATAACGGCCAGATCGGGTATTCCCAAGTAAGAGTGGACTTCCATCTCTCTGGCGTTGTTGCCCAAGTTATAAAACAGGGATTGTGGAGGGTGGGATGGACATTGTAGGTTTCCAGTACACACTGGAAATTCCTATCTAGCGTATCTCTCACGCTATCACTCAACCCTTAACCCAAAGTACTTAAATCCTAACTCGGTACTTCCTAAGCTCGGTATTTCAGTCATCAGAGCGATACTTCGCTCTGATACCACTTTTTGTAACACCCCATTCAACAACAAATACATAACAACAATCTGCAGCGGAATACACAACTCATCAATTAACTCAACTCGCTGGTGTTACACGCCGTTAACCACCCACGTGGCTAACAAGGCTAATACACATACATTGTACCGGTCTGATGGGCTAAATTCCCGAGCGACTAAACATTACTATGCCTTTCCATTAACAACAACACAACGTACACCTTTCAACTATACCGAGTATTTATAACCTGATGCCGACAACAATTTCGGTCTTACTACACCTACTGTATACATAGACTTAAATGATTACCCATGTACGACGACTACCCGTCCTACTCTCGAACGGCTTCCAGCACTTCGTACCTGAAATAGGAAAAGAAGAGAAAGGGTGGCCCCCAAGGGGCTCAGCACCTTTGCTGGTATGGTAATCCCGCAGCCCACATGCTACCGGGCCACGCACAACTAATTGTCGTCTTAGCATGCGGTTGATTATTTTTAAATCATACATGCAACTGTAAACACACAACACATAATCATTCGCCTCAACGGGCTCAACAAACGGATAATATATCCTTACTTAATAAGTCACTCATGGTATTCATCATCCCTAGAGTGTTCCTCCTCTAATGGAGCTACTTCCTTAATAGACGACACATACCCTTAAATCGGGTTATCCTTAAACGCCTCTTATCACAAACTGGGATTCATATCCATGATCCACACACTCCACATTATACAACCTACAACATACACTACATACAACACTTAACAACACTTTGCACGTTTTCACGTGCACAACATAATACCGCAATAGATATTGCATCACAACAAAAACACATAACATAACGGGAGTGGTTCTCGTAGGAACCGACCCAAACATTGTTTATACACTGGTGAGCCTAGAGAATGTTGCCAGTCTCATGATAAGCTCGTTATACAATAACAACAACACTCATTACCGTCCTAATAGTTGGACGAGTAACTTAAGTTAAGGCGGTTCGGGTTTGGAGGCCCGAACACACCACACAAACACATGTTCCCCCTAAACCGATCATAAGTCAGAATAGCTAAGCTTTGGAGTAAGCTAATGGGAGATCATAACCCGTGAGGGAAACAACCATAACAAAGAGAAGGGTAAGGCTAGGAAGGATACCCTCTCCCAAACAACGCGCGACCGGCCAAACCGGATTCCTCACTACTGTTAGTACATACTTACTTTTAGATATTAGTTAGAACCCCACTATGGAGTCTATCATAACTACACTCATACAGTATTAGAACTGGGTTAAACATACAAGGGAAATCCCTACATTCACTTACACAACATCACATAATCAACTCACGCATAGCCGTGGTTAGAACGCCCCATGGTTCGGGTCGTTTAATCCGAATACCTAAGTCTCATGTGATCCTAGACTCAGTTAACTAAGGTTAACACTGCCGAGGTTAAATGGTATCGGAGTTGAACACGCCACATATATGAATTACTGTAAACTCATTACATGTTTCATCTTACAACGTGGCAAACATACAGAAAAACACATTGGCATACAAGCCGGTGTAATCCGGTAGGACACAGGTTGCAAGAAAACCATACCTGTCACCGGAGTCCACTTTACCATGTCCACTTATGTTCCTCGAGCGATTCTCGAACACTGTTAACATCACATGTGTTTTTTATTAACACCGGGGTTTGCTTGATTATTTAATGTCTAATGCTTTATTTTCCCCGTTAACTTAGTTACATAACTTTACATTTTAACTTGTTTTACTTTCACATTTTATTACAACTTTTCACCCGCTTAATTGTCATTAAAACTCACCTAACAAGTCCTTAACAACCTCATAACATCATTAACCATCAATCCCCATCATTACACATCATTTCCATAACATAAACAATGTTTTTGGTCCATACAACACCTTGTCCGAACTTGTGTCCGGACTTCCCAAGTTCGGACACAAGCCGCGACCCAATACTGAAAACCATACACACGTCCGAACTTGTGTCCGGACTTCCCAAGTTCGGACACAGTTCGAGAGTAACTCCCAGATAGAAACAGTCACGTCCGCACTTGTGTCCGGACTTCCCAAGTTCGGACACAGTTCGAGAGTGGGAAAATCCTTTACCCAACAGAGCCTGTCCGAACTTCCATGTCCGGACGGAAGTTCGGACACGGCAAAACATTCAATTTCCAAGTCTTTAAACACTTAACCAAATTCACCAAACTTCTCCTAAAGTCTCATAATGTTTCCTAACACCATTTGGCACATCAAACACACCTTTAGCCATGTGCTAAACTCTTTAAATCACTCACCAAAACCATCTTATCATTCACGAATTTCTTACAAAATTCCTAGCACTTGGGATGTTTTCTCCTTAAGATCTCTAAGTGGTAGTTCACCAATAATGACCACTACACCAAGGTGTTTCCTCTACACCTTAACATCATCTCTCAACTCCTTTTTTTACTAACTAAATCTCCTTTTCACAACTTCTTAAAATTCCTTACTCAAAACCCTTACCTAAACACCATTCCCTCCTTATTCATCAACATTACCTAAACCTTAAACAAACTTCTCCAAGACCTAAGTACATTCTCAAAACACTCATTGGATTTCTAGAACTTCCAAGATAACACCTAAATCCTTGCATCACTCTAAATCACCTTAACACATGTTTTCTTCTCAAGTAACATTTATTCACCTTTAACACTTCCTAGTTCACCAAAACTCACTTAAAACACTTAGAACTTCTTATACATTTTCCAAATTTTGCCATAGCTTCTCTTGTATATACTCACATCCAAACACTTAGTTTTTTACCTTATTTCATTCAAGAACACCTAAAATCCATCAAACACATTTTTACACACAAACTTCACACATTAAGCACTACATCACAATATAGTGCATAACTTAAATTGCTTGGCACTTAGGCCCTTAAATAACATGGCTCTTAGGCCCTTAAATTGCATAAACCTTAAACACTGAATTTCCCACATAAGTAATGCCTTTGACCTGCAAATACACCAACAATACATATGCCCTTAATAAACTCCTTGAGAGCATTTTACTAGCTCATTCACCATTGGCTCCTTAGGTATTTATTAAGCAAATCAAGCTCATTTTCCTAAGGCATTTAAACTACATTGAGATAGCTTGTTTACCTTTTTTTTTCCTCACAAACTTCTTTCTTGTTTCCTTGTAAAACCGGTGGGGTGTTTGGTTGTTTGTCAACTTCTAAACAATGTACAAATAATAGAATGAGTATTCAAGCATTATGCTTCATCTCATTGTAAACCCTAGTTACACATATTGTTTTAACACATTAAGGTAATTGTTTTACCTTGGAATTGGAAGAGAACTTGAATAAGTATCAAGAGAGGACTCCTCCTAGCCCTTGGAAGATGCAAATGAAGCTAAAACAAGCAAGGTAAAGACACCATGGTGAGGTGAATTTTCGGCCATGTACTAAAAGGAGAGGAAACTTGATTTTTCTTTGAGATTCCTTACCTAGAAGCAAAGGAGAGTAATAATGTGTAGAAACACAAGCTCAAGCTCCATCAATGGTGATTCTCCATGGCACCAAAATTGAGCTCTTGAAGATTTGAAAAGGTAGTAGTGTAGAGCTTGACCTAACTAAGACTAATATGGTCTTAGAATTTGATTTGGAGCATGGAGTTGAATTTGGCAAGGAAATGAAGATGGAGAAGAGAGGAGCTGTAGCAAATCGTAAATGGAGGAGAGGAGAAGATGAAGAAACCGTGTGAAATGAAAGAAGAGAAGGAAATGAGAAGGTAAGTTTGCTTTTGGAGATATTTATGTTATAAAGCAAAATAGTACTTTACTTTAAGCTTTACTTTACTTATTTGATTTCTTTTACATGTTGGTGACTCACACCATGAAAAACCGGCCCCCATATACTTAGGAGGGTATAATAGTCTTTATTGACGAACTTAGTTACTTATAACAACATATGTTACAAATTAGCTTATAAAAGTTACTATTCATAAAACAAGGCACATAGAAGTGAAATTTTTGATTTCCCTTTGATATAGCCACCCAAATGTGATACTATATAGTACACATGTTAATTAAAGAGTAATGATGGACATTTAGCCATTCAAAACTCATTTACAAGACAATTTTTCAAAAACGTGCTTTAAGACTCCTTAAAGCACATTTTGTGTTTTAACTTGTTTTCAAGCTTGGTTTTCTTTAGTAATTGCCTTAATATGTTCATTAACATATAAATAAGGTATATGTATGACCATTAGGTCTTATTCACATTTATCCCAAGCTTAGAGCACATTTTTGCTCATATTGACTTTAAGGTATTTTCTTGTGTTTTATTTGGTTTAACTGTCCACCAAAGTTTCCTAAGGACTTATTTAGCCTTATTAAATCATAATTGAATATTATTAAGTCTTGGTAGGCTCATTGGGTCCTAACCAAGTTCACTCATAGCTTAGAGCATGTTTTTGCTCAAACTGTGTCTTAGTGCTTTATTGCACTTTACTATGTTTTAAATTGTCCACTGATGTTTCTAAGGCACTTTTTAGCCTTTATATAACATAGTTTGCTATTTAAACCACATATCAAGGTTTGGGGTATTTCAAGTGGTCACAAATAATCACATCAAGAATAAAATGCAGTTAACAATAATTGGACTTGGAGTTGTATTGGTGTTTTCGAAAGAATTTTAAATTGGTGGGTTCAAATTTTCAATTGGTATTTTCAAGACACCAATGAATATTTTAAGATTCTTAAGTGGTATTTCCAAAGGAAGAACTACCTTTATGTGACCTTGTAGATGATTTTCAACTTGTATCCTTCCAATAAAGGATTTCATTATACGTAACCTCATATAGAGTATTTTCCTATTACTTGCTCACGAGCTGAGGACGTACGAGCATTTGTCTTAGGACCGGTGACATGAGAAGTATATTTTAAAGATGTATGCAAATGTCTTGATCTCCCAAAGGAACGGGGACCAGAGTGTCCATCGCGACCGGTTCTGCGGGATCACAGTGTATATGTACTCAACATGGGTCTCGAACCCATGAAGAGATGGAAAAGGAATTTCTGGTTGATATACATGCTAAGACATGTTGTGTGGTATATGTAATAAACATTGTTTTGGCCGCGAGTCCTAAAGTGATTGAATTCCGAAAGTGTTGTGTTATCAAGACCTATGTGTCTAAAGGATGTATGTTATCAAGACCTAAGAGTCTAAATGTTGTTATGTACCCAGACCTAAGAGTCTAAGGGTTGTTATGTATGTATAATGTTGTTAAGGTACCCGGACCATTAAGTCCGAGGTTACTAAGTATGTTATGTATGTATGGATGTGTTACCCGGACCATCAAGTCCGAGGTTGTGATGTAAAACATGTTTGTTATGGAAGTTTATGTTATAAGTAATCCCCGTATTCTAACCAATGATGCGTGGGAAGTGTGAACTTCGAGGACGAAGTTCTTTTAAGGGGGGTAGATTGAAATACCCCAAACTTTAATGTACTAATTAATTGTGTAATTATAATGTTCTAAGGCTAATTAAGTCCCTAAGATGTTCAGTGAAGAAATGAAAACCAAAAAGAAAAAGGAAAATGCGTAAAAGTCACTAAACGTGAAAACGCGTATCTAATTATTTTAGGAGGTACATAACCTTCATTAGGGTTATAAATATATTCTTATACCCTAATTACACATTAAGAACATGTGGGAAATATTCAGTAAGAAAACGGATCCAAACAATGCGTTAAAACGCTAACGGAGTCTAAAGCGCGTTTTTCGAGAAAACCCGAAAACGTGACTTTAAACAGTCAAATAACTCCGTGAAAATAATAATTGATTACGTAACAATAAATGAAACATTAATGGGAGTTTAATAACCATTAAAATTAAAGGAATGAGAAAATTCCGGAAACCGGGTCCCGGTTAGTGAATAATGCTAAACCGGGTAAATAAACGAGCGTTTTCTGTTAAAAGACGAAAAACGCTTCAGCGTGTTTATATTAGTGGGCCGGTTTTATTAATGTAGACAGCCCACCCACACATGACCAGTTAGCTAATTAATTAAGTCAAGAGAGAGCCAAAATAACAAAGGGCACAAATACCCCTCACTCTCTCTCCTTCCTTACTTTTCTTTTCCCCTCTCTTTCCTTTTCTCTTTCCTCTCTTTCCTTTCCCAGCCGGCTCCTTCCTCCCTCTCTGCCGATGGAGTTCTCCTCCACAAGCCAACAATGGCTTCCTCACTTCTTCTTCATCTCCAAGCTCCATTTGAGCTCCAAATTAAAAATAAATCACATATTCTTCTTCCTCTCATCTTCCTCTATCATCCTCTCTTTTCAAAATTCCAAAAGATGAAGTTGACCTCCATGGGTTTTCCCCATTTGAAGAGAAAATGGCACCAATGAGAAGCTTGGAGTCTCCTCTTCCTTCTAAGGTAAAAATTTCCAAAGAAAGTCATTTTTCCTCCAACTCTTGGTGTAATCAATTTTTCACCATTTTTGATACCTTGTTTTCTCCTTGTTCTTGAGCTCCAAATTGATCCTTCAATGGTGGAGAAGTTCCCCTCTTGATTCAAGGGTGAAAATCCCTCTTGAAAGCTTCACAAAGGTAAACCCTAACCTTGTGTTCTAGCCCTTTGATTGAATTGAAATATGCAAGGGTTTAGATAATTAATTGAGTGTGTTTTGTGTTCTTGAATGTTGGGATGGAGTTTGGAAACTCCATGCCCTCTTAACCGATTTTGGAGAAGATATGGAGCAAGAGGAGAATTAAGGAAACTTGTGAAATTAAGGTAAGGAATCCACCTTAAACCTTGTTATAATTGTTTAAGTGTTTGGGATGGGTAAACAAATTAATGAACCCAAATTGTGGATTGAAATATATGTTGGAATGTGTTCAATTGATGTTAGAAGAGGTTTGTGAATTAATGTTGAATGGAGGGCCTTTACAGCCAAATGTTTTGAGTTTGTGATTGATATTGTGGTTATGGAGTTTATGGTGATTGTATTGTTGTTGATGAATTTGAGGATTGTGTTAAGTGCTGTTAGGACCCTTGAAAGGGTGTGGCTAGATTAGGGATGAAAATGATGGAAATTGATGAGGATGAATGTGTAGAGTTTATGGGGAGGTTATGGCGAAATTTTGGTAGAAAATGAGTGTTTTTGACTCTTTGATTTGGTGATGTTTTTGGTTGATTTTAATGTGTGTATGATGCGTTAAAACCCCGTTGAAATGTGTTTTCGATGAGCTATTTTGCTACTATAAGTTATGTATGTTTTGTGGGGGATTTGTGGCTTGGTTCTAGTTGTTTTCCGTAATGGATTTTGCAGTTTTCGGTATGTGCTAACATGTGTCCGAACATTGAAGTTCGGACATCATACGACGGAAAATTTTCAGAACTCTCGACTTATGTCCGAACATGCAAGGTCAGACACATGTTCGGACCAACCTTTGTTTTTGCATAACTTTTTCGTTTGAACTCCGTTTTGAGTGCCGTTTGCGGCGTTGGGTTCCTCTTTTCGAGTACTATCTGTTTTGACATGTTTTGGCATATGTTTATGTATATTTTGATTTTAAAATGACCGATAATCTTTTAAACTCCATTTTTGTGTGCTTCAGCCTTCTAATGATAGGGGATTGGATGGTAATGGTTTTGGATGATGTTTAGGCCTTGTTTGGTGACATGTAAAGGCCTCAAAATGTGTAGACAAGTGTTAGGTTTGATGTGAGAGTTGTGAACTTAAGATCACAAGAGTAAAATTAAGTATAACGGGATAACGGGGTTAGCTATGGGCGCACTAGTTGTTAAATAATTATATTACCCCGATGTTAATGGAGATAGTTATAATGTTACCAGTTGTTCAAAGAGTTTTCGAGGAACGTGTGATGGGATGTTAGAGTGAACCTTCGGTGACAGGTATGGTTTTCTTGCAACCTGTGTCCTACCGGATTACACCGGCTTGTATGCCAATGTGTTTTTCTGTGTGTTTGCCACCTTGCAAGATAAAGCATGAATTGAGTTTATAGTGATTCATTATTGTGGCATAATTAATTCCGATACCGCTTAACCTTAGTTATGTGTTAAATAATAGTTAACCGACCTTAGGTTCACATAAGAGATCGGTATTCGGAATAAACGTCCCAACCCACGGGAACGTTCTAACTACGGCTATCCGTGCGTTAGTGTATATTGTGATTAAGTGTGATGTATGTGACTTGTGTAGTGTGGTTGTTTTCGGATACAACTATCCATGTTTGTTAAAAAGGGATGTTACTTCCCTTATGTGTCTAACCGAGTTAGTAACACTATGTGATGTATGTATGTGATAAGTTCCTTAAGGGAACCCTTAACTAATAAGTATATGTATGTATGGAGAGGAATCCGGTTGTCCCGGTCGCGCGTATTGTTTGGGAGTTAATGTATATATATATATGTGAATTAACTCCCATCCTGTTATGTTAGGGTTGCTTTCCTTCATTGGATTTCGACCTCCCACTAGCTTAGCCAAAGCTTACCTACCCGACCTCCACATCGGGCTAGGAGGGAAATTATGTACAATGTTGGTAGGGTGTTGAAGCCTAAGTTCGCTTCGACTCCCTCTTTGTTATGTTACGGTTGTTCTTCCTCCTTGAATTACAACCACCCACAAGCTTAACCAAGGCTTACCTACCTCATCACTATTGGAGCTAGGGGAAATTGTGTATGTTGTGTACGGTCCTATATGAGGCCGCCACTCAAGTAAAGAAAACGTATGTATGTTGTGCTCGGGCTTATATCACCCCGGCACTCCCTAAGTGAAGTTCATGTACTCTAAGAAGAGTGAAATTAGGTTGTGTATGTTATAAAGTGAAGTGTGTTGTTATGTTGAGTGTGCTAACCTTGTGTCTGTATTCTATTAATGGATGTTTGCTTATAAGCGTGATATGTGTGTGAGTTTGTGCATGTTTGAAATAAACCAACCGCATGCTAAGACGACAAATAGTTGTGCGTGGCCCGGTAGCATGCGGGCTGCGGGATTACCATACCAGCAAAGGTGCTGACCCCCTTTGGGGGCTCCCATACTTTTCAGGTACAAGGAACTGGAAGCCGTTCGAGAGTAGGACGGGGTAGTGTTTGTATGTGGTAGTCATGAGAATTGTGGATGTATTATAGGTGTAGTAAGACCGAAAATGTATCGGCGTTAGTTGGTAATTACTCGGTACAGTTGTAAAGTAAGTATATAATGAATGTTGGACATGGAACGGGATTAATGTGTAGTTGCTCGGGAGTTTAGTCCATCAGACCGGTACAATGTATGTATGTTAGCCTTGTTAGCCACGTGGGTGGCTAACGGCGTGTAACACCAAAGAGTTAAGTTATGTTGTGAGTTGTGATTTCCGCTGCAACGTGTTGTTAAGTGTGTTGTTAGTAGTTGGGGTGTAATAAACCTTTGAATATAATTTTAAAAGACTATCTACGATTATTATATGATATGGAGTTTATTTTAAATTACTCAAATATGTTACACTTGCTTTATAGCTTGATTAATATAATTGATATGTTAAAATAACATAAATGGCATATTTACGTACCTTAGGTTATAAATTCGGTACAAGGTTTCATGAAAAATTTAATTGCATTGAAATTTTTTATATACGGTATAATACTATTTTAAATAAGTTCATGAATTTTCAAGCCATGACAACTAAGAGACTTTAGGTTATAAAATGCTTTTAGAGATAGCATTTGAATAATTACATTACATTATAATGGAATTTTTCTTTTATGAATTAATACTTTCCAAATCACATAATTTAAGATTTTGATACTTATTACATTCAATACCTAAATGAATAAAGAGTGAACTAAAATGTTATTTTAGTAAAATATAAATATAACCTATGTTTCTTTTTCAAAACTTAACCTACTATATGAATGATGAATTCTAAACTTTGTTTTTGCCAATAGAGAGGCAAAGTGAGTTAGGAAAATGTGTTGGGAACACTAAAAGATTTAATTACAATCAAGCCAGAATAACAACAAGTGATATTGTGCATCAGATAATGAACCAAAAGTAAAAATTCAAACTTCACGTAATGTCTTAAATAAAGAAAATTATGAGTAACAAACAGTAAACTTTAAATGATGAGTGCTAAACCAAAAAGGTTATGTCCAATAAAACGACCATGATTGAAATGAATACTATGTTGACTATCTAGTCAATTAACCCGTAAAGTATATTTAACATGAGTGACCAACTGAATTTTGGGATGATGGTTAGACCATGTGTACATAAATGCAGACACATAACAATCAAGAAATACATACATACACAACGATCATGGATAATATCAACAATGCAATTAAAGTCTCAACAAGCTTGATAATAAGGTGTTGAATTCCTGGAATGTGGTGTTTGAAATAAACATCAAGTAATTAAAGAAAACAGAAACTAAATGTTTGGAAGTTTAGTATGGTCCATGCATATTGTTGTGATTGGTTTTCGAAACAACCTTGTTGGATAATGTATCCTGAGTGGTGGTTAATGACATTTACATCTTGCATCACCAGGATGCTAACTATGAGACATTTTGGTTTGGTTAATGGTTGATCTTGAGTGGAATGGATCCTTATTTAAGAATGGGGAATGTTGGAATGGAGATTGTGATTGGAATTGTTATTGGATGAATATCCTTGAGTTGTTTGATTATTTGATATGCATTTTAGAGCTGGTAATATAACTTGGTGCTTAGTTTACCCGCACACCTGAAAGGGCGTGAGTAGTTGGTGGATAATTTTAAATTTCGGGACGAAGTTTCTTTAGAGGGGGATCTACTGAAATACCCCTACATTAATCTAAATTAATTTAGGGGATTTCTTTTATTAAAACACGTGAAATTTGGAAATGGGAATGTATGGAATAAAGAATTGGTATGGAAGTTGGTCAGCACACTGAAGCGGTGTGAGTAACTGTTAGTTGATTCTAAACTTCGGGTCGAAGTTTCTTTTAAGGGGGATCTACTGAAATACCCCTAAATTAATTTAAATTAATTTAGGGGATTTCTTTTATAAAAACCCTAAATAATATTATTAAACACTAAAGTGTATGGTATTACTTAAAAATTATTTAGGGGACTTCTTATATTAAATTATAAATAATAATACAATTTAAATTAATTTATTATAAGGTATTATGAATTTAATAATAAGATTTATAAGTCAATAAATCTTGGAAAAATTTCTAAACACTCCAAGTATATTATAAAGATTTTAGAAAGAGTTGGAACATTGTTTCGAAACATAAAAGTCAATATAAAATTATAGAAACCTTAAAGCTTATTAAGCCTTGCTAGGGTTGACTTTTTTAGAATGGTCAAACTAGCTCATGAAACCTATATCAATAAAAAGGTTATGGAAAACCATGAAGATTGATAAAAAGAACGTCAAAAACGGATCATCTTAGCCAAAGTTATGATAAAATGAAGTTTAGAGCCAAAATTTTGAAAAGATGCTGATGTGGCAAGTCTGCTGACTCACCCACACGCCTCGGGATACGCGCCCAACACTTAGCCATTTTTATCTCTACGATTTTCGCAACTGATTTTGCCCTAACTTGTGACACCCATATCTCTCTCATCTTTTGGAATTTTTGAGTGCCGTCTTTTGCATTCTCTTCTCCTACAAATGCTCTTTCCAACCATAATTCATACACAAACCAACTCATTATACATCAGCCGGAAAATCATTCCAAAGTAGCCTACCCGCAAAACCGTAACCAGTTTTCCAGAAAAAACAGTTGAGCAGGTAACTTCGTCTCGCCATAACTTCTTCATTTCTCAGCCAAATTTCGTGTTCTTTAGCTTGTTTTGAATATCTCTAATCCCTCTACAACTTTCACTTTGATGACCAAAGCTAATTCCCAACCGTTTGGAAGAGAGAGATGACTAAAGTTTCGGATTTGTCATCACATAAAATCATAGATTTTTCCAGAAAACGTCAGGTATAAACTCGTAACTTTCAACTCCGATTTCTTTCTGTGTAGTGCAAGTTAGAGTGTGTTCTTGCTATCATTGTGTAGAATTAAGTTCCCTCTTTAGATTAAGCCCAAGAACAAGTTCTAAGTCGATCTGTACTGTAAATTATAGATCCGCAAAGTTGGCACCCTGAACAGACAAGTTCGAAACTTTTCCCAGAAACCGAAATCGATTTCTTCTCGTTTGTGCAATTCTGGTGATTTGTTCTTCAAATTCTTCCGATGTTGCTAACCTATTCCTTATTGTCGACCAAACCCACATATCAATTTCATCTATTATGCTTTATACCAAGAGAATTTGACAGATTAAAACTCGGAACCGACTGAAACCCTAAGTCGACTTACCCAGAATCGAATCCAATGGAACAAGAATCAACGAATTTGGTTCTGTGAGTTGAGAGAAATCGAGAGATTAGTACTCGGGTATCGAATGGAATACGCTGATGAACTCGACGAATTTCGGCCGTTCGATCATAAGTTTTAGAAACGGACGACCGTGATTAGATCGTGAGGTTTTAAGTTATTTTAGGTTTTTATATTGTTTCCAGAATTAAACCCTAACTTGTTGAATTTATTTAAATACCTTCCCGAATGTATTTTGACTTGAAATTTTAACCATAGATTCCTTATAAAATCTAGTTTATTTTGATGTAAATTAATATGGTTTTGGAGTTTTGAAACGTAAGTTATAATTTTTGCAAGTTATGAGTATTATGGATTTTTTTGGAAAATTTAAAAAGATATTTTTATGATATAAAAATTTTATAATATGTCTAAAATGTTACAGTTACTATATACATAATTTGGGAATTTTTGGACAAGAGGAAATAGGTTTAAAAATTGTATTTCTAAGTTTTTCATAAGTTACCTTATAATATAAGGTTTTTAATGTAAGCAAAAATTAAAGTATAGATGATTAATAAACTTTATAGGTTGGGGAAAATGTAATAAGACTAAACTAACATTTCATACAGAATGTTAATAAATATTTTTGGGTATAAACTTTTATGTGAAGTAAATGTATATATATATATACATATATATAAAAGGAAAAAATAGGAACTTAGGTTAAATCAAGGAACTAAATTAATCTACATTTATATTAATTATATAATATGGTAGTTAATATACTTAATTGAAACTAAGGAAAATACTTTATTTTATAAACCATATTTTGGATGTAGATATGTGTAAAAGTTAATATAAATAATTAAATGCAATTAAACTACATAAAGAATGTCTTGAATAAATCCTAGAATACATTTACGATAAATAAATAAATAAAAGAAATAAAATACCTTATAGCAAATAGAATATGAAGGAATTAATAAGTTAAACTAAACCTATACATAATACTATTAAAAGTATATTATATGAGGTTGTATTGAATTGTGGTTATGAAATTAAGCTTAAAGAGTTATCTTGAATTTCTAAGATTTATATAAACCATATTAAAATACATTTGTAATATTATTTGTCAAAGACCAGAATGTAAATCTATAATTTGTTTAGGTAATTAATAAGTTGGGACTTAGGAATATTTGTAATTAGATTTTACACAAATAGAACTTACTATATAATTAATAAATAAATGAAATACTTTTACATCTAAATGTGAAGTGGATTAGTAAGTCTAGATTTAATCATTTCATAACATTTATTGTATTGAATAATGACTTAATGTTTTAAGATTAAATCATTAAAAGGTTTATATATAAAACTATATTAAAATATGATTTGGAAGTTAGTCTAAGTAATAATCCTTGAGTTCTTAGAATTTGATGTGCCATATAAAATTCACTTATAACATTAATTACCATCGTACAGAATGTGAGGTTATAAATAAGTGATGTCTTTAATAGTTATGACTTATAAAAGGTTTGTAAATAGTAATTAGATAATTAAAACCTTTGAGCCTTTAATTAGATGAAACTAGGTTACGTAAGAGATTATATGAATCTACTTTACGACACTGAAAATACTAATATGTCATTTGAATATAAGGTATGGGGATTTTCATAATAGATTATCTTATTAAATAATTAACAATTTCACTTACGAACCAGAATTTAATTCTTTGATAAATTCTACTCTATGTAGATATATTGTCCATCCTAAATACAATGAAGGAAATTAATTTATTAAGTTATTCCTTTGAAACCTTAGGTTCTGTAAAACAATTTAAAACGTATTTAAGGTTTAAGTTTATTGAAGTTTAGTACAAAAGGATTATACATAGTCTATAGAGAGAAGGTGTGTAAAAATAAAACATTTAGGAGATTAAAGGTAAGTAAGGATACATAAAAGGTTATATTTAAACACCTTATTATATAGGTAATAACTAAGCAAATAATGTACCTTGTGAATACTAAATGTAAGAGTTCGATAAGTCTAAGTTAACTATAATATAGTTGTTTCAAGATGAAAAGTAATTTAACATCTTATGATAAGATTATTAGACAGTTATAATAGAAAGTCATTCTGAACTAAGGATGTGATAATTGAGTTTGGTGGCTCAATTAAGATATAATAAAGTGTATCTACAACACTATGATTCCAATATACAAGATGTAGATCTCAATTAAGTTGAGGGGAAACTTAATCATGATGGTTTATTTGGTAATATTGATAAAGTACATAATCATTACATTGTGAATTAATAGTATAGTATTCTAGGATAAACCTATTATAGGTCATAGGATGATGTTTATTCTAAATTAAGAGTAAAAGTATTGAGCTTAAGAATTGTTATTGGAATCCTAAGATTGATTAGATAACATATAATGCACTTATGTTATAACGGTCTTAAGTGTGAAAATTATGGTTAAGTATGGGTAAAATGGATATGAGTGGAACAATTAACAAGTGTTAATAAAATACGTTCCTTGGTCTTACAACCTTGAGTTATACAACATTCTAAGACAAGTCAAAGGTTATACATAACATTTAAGTGAGGGCTTAAAAGACAATTGAGACTTAGGAATAAGAGGGAGGAGTTTATTTAAGCTTAACATAGGCTACAAGTGATTGATGATAGACTACCTTTAATATTCTTCAGAGTACTGTTGATTGTTTGTGCAAGTTGACTAGAACTGCTACAGCGTTACCCAGGGACGATTTCTCGTACTCAGATACTTTTGCTAATGGGCTTTGTGGAATGCTTTGGAAAACACCAACTGTTCTTAAATTGATTTCTAAGGAAAACTGTTTATGTGACTAACTCAGCTTGATGTGCCTAACTGAGCCTTGAATGTGAAACTTTCGTGGTTATTGGTTCCATCAGTTTGGTTGTTTCACTGGACATTAACTACCTAGGGTTTACGCTTCTACACTCTATAGGACTGAGTGTTTTGGTATTGCTCTGGTGTAGTTAGTGATCTAGTGGAAATATAAAAAAGGACAATCTTGGTAATTCTTCTTTGACTCTAGATATTGTTTCATCCATGAGCTGGGTCTTGTTGTTTCGACGTGCGCGCGTCTTCAATGGTAACAGTGAGGGGCTGTATATCCCCTGTCCCAAAAGGGACGTAGTAAAGAGTGAGGGGCTGTATATCCCCTGTCCTAAAAGGACGTACTTGGCGGTGGGGGCCATCCCTCCCAGTTGAATTTATTCCACTCATTAGTATATTTTGTCTTTGGGAATCAGCTTTCTGAAATGGTGGGGACATAAACTGTCTACCACGGGTTATGGGTATTCATATCATTCCTAGTCCTTTGTGACTACCTGAGTCTTTCTCTTCTTAACCGGAATTGGTTCTAACATCAATAATGGATGCTTACTAACTATATGGTGTGACTACTTAAGTGGTTGATTTAGATTTAAGTTCTTTGTCTCTATCCTTACCTTGTTCACTTTTCTCTATGACTGATTGTTTTGAGGTGCCTCCTTTCCCTGTTTTACTTTCAAGAGTTTGGTTTCAAGTTACTGTTTATTTTGAAGAGTTATGTTTTATAAGTTTGTTTTTGGAGAATTTTACCAGTTCCATTCCAGGGAACTGACTCACCCCTCCCGGGGTGGGCTGCTTGGTTTTATCTTGCAGGTACGAGTTATTTTACAGGTGGCCACGAAGAGAACGAGTGATTAGGATGGGACTAGGTTTTGTAGAGAGTTTATGTGTTTTATTACTATTTTATTTTTGTTAAGTTTTCTCGAGGTTCAGGCCGTGACAGTTGTAATCTTTAAGTTGTAAATTGGTGAGGTTTGGTGTCGGGTGTTTGGAACCCGATGGTCTATACGCCTTTAGTATTTTATTTCCGCTATAAATATGTTAAGTAGGGGCGTTACACATATGCTCCTTGAGCAACTCGGTGTAGACAGGGATATGATCCTGGAAGAATTCTTGTAATCCTTGGTACTCCAATAGCTCGATGATCTCTCCTAGACCCATCTACTTCATCCACTCTATGTCCAACGTCTTTGGTAAGACGGGACAGGAGTGGTCGTTGACGTTCTCGGCCTTGATCAATGGAGGCTCTAGTTCTTCGAGCCTTTTTAGTCGCTTCTGGGACGGTGGAGGTTAGGACTTAGCAGATGATTTTTCGGTATGAACAAGCTCTTCGACCTCCTCGATGTTAGAGGAAGCGCCCATCTTCCTTTTTCCTTTTACTTTCTCCAAGAGAGCACGCTCCTTGAGCGTGTAAATAATAGGTGATGACAATTCTGTGTCGCTATCACCATCTCTATGTTGTTGCTTAGGTGTTGGAGACCTGTCGACGACTGGTTCTCCGAGAGCAGCTGTGAGATTTGCCTCCTCTTCGGAGTCAGGTGCAATTACACCTTCCTCCTAGTTTTTTTCTTCTACTGAGGCCTCCTTCTGAGATGGTTCGTCACTTTGAACCTCCTCTTCCTCCAATGATTGAACTACTTCCTTGACGATAGCTGAAGGAGAGGCTTCTTCTTCCTCGGTGAAGTGTAACCGTCGTGTTGTTTTCTCTGGTGTTGAGTGGGATTTTTGTGGAGCTGTTAGTTTTTGGGCGCACCTGGATGCGTGAGTTACATGACTAGTGGTGGTGGTTGAATGGCCTTTGGATTTTGATTGTTTAGCTTTGGATTTCTTTGTGGTGTTTTTAAAGGTTGAGGGTGCAGGAGAAGACATTTTCGGTTCTTGTGTGGGAGCAGGATTAGGAATGATGGTGGGTTTGAAAGTGCCGGATGTGATGACATGGTAGGTTTTAGGAATTTAGGACTTTATATATTCTACCTCACTGGCGAGAAGGTTCCCTTGGTCAATTACTCTAACCGTAAGCTCGTTCTCCTCCTCCTTTGTTAGTTGAGTTGGAGATTCTGTCTGCTGGATGTCGGCCACTTGTTGTGTGGAAGCTTCGGTGTGGATTTCTTTAGCTTTTGATCGAAGAGCAGTCTTTGGTGCCATTTTGAGAGAAGAGGATTTTGTACTGGAATTTAGTACTTTTTGTTCGGGTGTTCTTTAACGGCTGTGAGGCGAGGTTCTTTGCACTTGAATCTCGTAGGAATTTTTGTGAGAGAGAAGAGAATATGCTTTGATCGCTTAGAGAGATTAGAGAGAGTGAGGGCAATAGTGTGATAGGAGTAAAACTCCCATTGCCCTTTTATAGATATCGAGTAACGGTCGGCGACCGCTCCTCGTCCGCTCGCTGACATGTCCTAACGGTACTATTCATAACGGGCAACAGTCATGACGGTTGTCAGCGACCCGTTGAGAAGTTTTTTCATTTCTATCTGTTGGACTGTCTCTAACCTAATCTCACTTTTGTGGAAAATGACATATCTGCTTCAAGTAGTCGTTTGACATGTTTTCTATGCATTAAACTGATCGTTGACTACTGAACGACAATATACCAGGTGTTGTTCACATGTCGTTGACCGATCGTGGGAAATGAAAGTAGTTTAACTGTGATTAATGAATATCATACCAAGATCATGAACAATCTTAGTAAACCTTTCTCTACTTAATGGCTTTGTAAAGATGTCAGCTAGTTGATTCTTAGTAGAAATGTACTTTAAACCAACTAATTCTTTTTCACAACAATCTCTATGGAAAAGATGTCTAATGTCAATATGTTTGGTACGAGAATGATGCACAGGATTTTTGGAAATAGAGATGGCACTTGTATTATCACACATAATTGGTAAAGTACCTGTTTTGACGCCATAATCACTAATTTGTTGTTTAAGCCATAGGAGTTGGGCACAACAACTTGCCGCAGCAATGTATTCAGATTCAGCTAATGAGATTGCAACACTTTGTTGATTCTTTGATCCCCATGCAATCAGACATGATCCAACAAAGAATGTTGTTCCTGAGGTGCTCTTTCTATCGGTGATAGATCCTCCATAGTCTGCATCTGAAATTCTTCAACATTACAGTTAGTGAACTTAGGATAAAAGAGACCAAGATTCATGGTTCCTTTTAAGTAAGGTAGGATTCTTTTTACAGCTGTGAGGTAACTTTCTCTTGGATATGCTTGATACCTAGCACATAAGCAAACGCTATACATGATGTCAGGTCTACTAGTAGTTAAATATAGTAGAGAACCAATCATCTCTTTGTAAGATCGCTGGTTGACCAGTCGGTCACCAGTCATGATACCCATCTTAGTGCCAACTGCCATTGGTGTGTCAAACATCTTACATCCCTCCATTCCAAATCTCTTCAGCAAGTCTTTTACCTATTTCTCTTGGGATATGATGGTCCCTTCATCATTCTTCTTTACTTGAAGTCCTAGGAAGAACTTCAATTCTCCCAGATCACTCATCTCAAATTCCCTTTTCATCAATGCTTTGAACTTCTCGCAATATCTTTCATCCGAGGCTCCAAAGATTATATCATCAACATATACTTGCACAATTTAGGAAATCTCTTTTGTTGTTGTAAACAAATAGAGTTTTGTCCACTTTATCCCTTTTAAAATGGTTTTCCAATAGATAGGAGGACAGGCGATCATACCATGATCTTGGAGCTTGTTTGAGCCCGTAGAGAGCTTTGTCAAGTTGGAGTACCATGTCTTCTCCTTCTTGTGTCACAAAACCTGGAGGTTGCTCAACATATACATCCTCTTTGACGTACCCATTTAGGAAGGCACTCTTGATGTCAAGTTTGAAGAGTTTGATTTCTTTGTGTGCAGCAAATGCAATTAGTAATCTGATAGATTCCATCGTTGCTACTGGAGCGAAGGTTTCTTGGAAGTCTATTCCTTCTTGTTGACTATATCCTTGAGCTACCAGACTAGCCTTGTTCCTGACAACTCCCATTTCATTCAGCTTATTTCTAAAGACCCATTTTGTGCCAAGTACTCCTTGATGAGTAGGGCGAGGCACAAGATGCCAGACTTTGCATCTTTCAAATTAGTTTAGTTCTTCTTGCATTGCATTGATCCAGTCTGAGTCTTGTAGATCTTCCTTGACGTTCTTGAGCTCGATGGGTGAGACTGTTGTTGAGAAGTCTAGAAGATCACGAGTTTGTGCTCTTGTCTAAGTTCCTTTGGATATGTCTGATATGATATTCTCCAAAGGATGATTTTTGTACAAGGCATGAGATTGATGAATGGTTGACGGAGAGAGAGGATCCTCAACATCATTGTTTCCTTCGTCCACCTATTGTTGATCTGTCGCTAACCTGTCAGGCAAGTTTTCTTCGGTCGGTGACTCATCTTTGGGATTATCTGTGTGATCTTGATCAGCTAGATTGAATCCAAGTTCTTTATCTTCATCAGATTCCTTGAACTTGTGTACGTCAACCTCATCAAAGACTACTTGCACACTTTCCTCCACCTTTAGTGTCCTTTTGTTGTATACTTTGTATGCCCGGCTTCTTATAGAGTATCCAAGGAAGATGGCCACGTCACTTCTAGCATCAAACTTCCCAAGAGGACTTTTTTCATTGTTGTGGACATAACATTTGCAACCAAATGTCCTGAAGTGACTTATGTTGGGTTTTCTTTCCATGATTAACTCATAGGGAGTTTTGCTGAGGATTGGTCGTATGAGCATTTTGTTTATGATGTAGCATGTAGTTACCGCCGCTTCTGCCCAGAAGACGTGAGGAAGATTGCTCCCCAATAGCATGGCCCTGGCTACCTCTTGTAGTGTTCTGTTCTTTCGCTCAACTACCCCATTCTGTTGGGGTGTTCTTGGTGCTGAATATGTGTGACTAATCTCATGTTCTTTACACATATCCATGAATTGTTGATTCTCAAATTCTGACCCATGATCAGACCGAAGAGTCTTGAACTTGAGATTGAGTTGTACTTGGACTTTTCCTGCAAAGGCTTGAAATTTCTCAAAGACTTCGTCTTTGGAGGCAATAAAGAGTGTTCAAACAAACCGTGAGTAATCATCCACAATTACAAAAACATACCAATTTCCTCTAAAACTTTTGATTCTCATAGGTCCACACAAGTCCATGTGAAGTAATTCAAGTGGTTTGGATGTACTAACTGAGTTCTTTGATTTAAAAGACGCCTTGGTCTGTTTGCTTGTAACACAAGCATCACAAAGATTGGTCTCAATTTATTAATCTCAGGAAGACCTTTTACCAACTGTTTCTTGACAAGTTTTCTTAGTAAATAAGTGCTAACATGCCCTAGTCTTTTGTGTCATAGAGTATAGTCATCTATTGAAGTAGTTAAGCAAGGAAGATTTGGACTGTCAATATCCTCTAAGCTTGTTACATAAACATTTTTCCATCTTTTTCCCTTAAACAACTCTTTGTCATTGTTCTGACTTACTATACTACAATGTGTAGGATAAAAGTGAACTAAATTCCCTTTGTCACAAATTTGAGAAACACTAAGCAAGTTGAATTTTAAACCATGAACTAGATTTACACTATCTATGACATAGTCAGATGTAATACCAACCATACCTACCCCGATGACTTTACCTTTCTTGTTGTCTCCAAAGGAAACGGTTCCTTGGCTTCCTAGTTCGAGTGAGAAGAACTTCTTCTTGTCTCCTGTCATTTGTTTAGAGCACCCACTGTTGATGTACCAGCAGGGGTCCATTCTCACTCGATTTTGCACTTAACACATTAGTGGTGTGGGGTTAGGGTCCATAGAGAGGTTGAACCCTTTTCCACCATTTAATACTCTCGGATCATTTTTGACTACCCATTTTAGTCCTAGTTTCTTGAGTTGCCAATGCCTCATAAAACTCGTTTTATGACATTTGGACTCATGATGACAGGGTTGTCTGATAAGTGTCCAAATGAGCATGTTTTATGGGTGTATTTCATATATTATATTAGCACTTTTCTTGCTCATTTCTCCACTTTGGTTAGTTTTCCCCTAGTTTATGTTTTATTGGTTATCTCACAAATTTATTGGTTAAACATGAAGAAAACCAATCTAGGAGCATAGTAGACGAAGAGATGAACGTATAGGCGCAAACGGATCTTAAAACAGAGCTGAAACGAACATTTTAGAAGAAAACCAATTTTCGTCTGAACCACACTGGTCCGGACACTGGTTCGGACACAACAAAAGGAACGTCCGTGACATGTCCGCTCAACTTTGGCCAGACAAGACAAGGACAGAAGCTCTGTCCGTGGAAATAAGGGCGGACACAAAACAAGGAAGGAATGTCCGTGTGCCGTCCGAGGAGAAAAGGCCGGACAAGGAGAGTTGTGTCCGTGTGCTGTCCGAGGAGAAAAGGCCGGACAAGAGACAAGCTGTCCGTGGATATAAGGCCGGACAGAAAACAGGGCTGCGTGAGACGTCCGGGGAAATATGCAAGGACACAGACAAGGACGCGTCTAAATGCAACCCAGATCCAGAAAATCGACATCGCCGACCGTCTTCCCAATTTTTCTTCGGCGCCTGCAAACATATCTATCTACCCCATCAGCAATATCAGGCGCCGACGTACTCCTTAAATTCCTCACGCGTGTTCCAGCCTGTCTTCTTCCTCCTCCTTTCTCCTATAAAACCCACGAGCCTTCTGCTCAAAAATATCAATCCCTTCCTAAAAATCCAAAGTTCATCAAAATTCATCAAAGTTCATCAACATTCATCAACGTTCATCGAAGTTCTCCAAAGTTCATCGAAGTTATAAAAGCTCACCATCGTTCACAACAGAATTGACCACCATAGCCTTACGCTGTTATTTTCCCGAAAACCAACGAAGAAGACGATTGCCCATTTGTTCATTTTGCTTTGTTCTTTCTGTCTATCTTATTTGTTATGTTTGTTTGTATAATTATGCGTGAGTAATAACTTAGCTTCCCGGGTTTGGAAGCGAGCCTATTTTATATAATTGTGTTACGTAAGCTTTCTATTATAATCTGTTTATGCAGTATTTTGATTCTTGTCCTTAATGTGCTTTAATCTTTTTGTAAAATTATTAAAGTGATATTTGTAGTTCTCTTGTTAAAATGCGTTGCTGAGACAAGGTTCTAGACAAAAGAAGTCAAAACGGGTTAACGACTAGAAGCGTGTCTCGCCTATAGGTTAATCTGTCTCCAATAGGAATTGGTAATTAAGCGATTAATTTATAATGACTTGGGCAAGAATTGCGGCTTGTTGTTTAAGTTAATCTGGGTTTATTGTACAAGGACCGGTCAATGAACTAATTAAGATTCCTCAGCTTATTGCTAAAGTGGGAAAGTTAATATTGATATAATTGGATAAAATAGGTGAGCATAACAACCCAGGATGCTTCTTTAAAAACAAAAAGATTTACAATTGCTGTTTCTTTTCTGTTTTGATTAATTGTTTTTATTACTGTTTTGTTTAGATTAAGTTTTCAATCGCATCTTTCCCTAAAAAATGATAAAATCTGTTTACTAGAAATCTCAGTCAATTTACTACACTATCAGTTATCCACAGCGAGGTCCCCAAGAGTACGACAACCCACAAATCCACTATTCCGCAAAACGATAGGTACACTACCTAAGTTGTAGAAGTAGTCACATATTTCTCCAACAAGTTTTTGGCACCGTTGCCGGGGATCTCCGGTACGGTTAATTGATGGTTTATAATTTTATTGAGATTTCTGTTTAGTTTTTTTATTTATTTATGTTTTATTTTATTTTCGCTTCATTTAATTTTACTTACTTTTTATTTTAGCTATTTTCTTTTATCTCTTTTTTGTTTCGTATTAGTTTTTATATTTAGTTAATTTTCGCTTTTGTGTTTATTTTCTATTTTTGGTTCTATTCTACTTGGTATTTTTATTTTTGTTTTTGTAGGATAGTTACTGATTATGGAGAGCGGCTACGATGAGGTGAGAAGATTGTTGATCAATTTGGAATGGACGCACATGCAAGAGGAGATATCCTCATATCAAAGGTTGGTCAAGGATTATCAATCACCTCAACAATCAAATCGAGAGCCGTATTGGTGGGAAGTCGACCAGGCTAATACACAGTACAAAGAAGCTCAGTTGGGATATGACTACTTCAATCAGAACGAACACCAATCTACACAAGTGCCAGGCGACTTTCTCCCGAGTCAGACCAAGCCGCTAGAAGAGATTCCAGTGGTGACTCCAAGGAGCAAAGATCGATTCGAGCCAGAAATTCTTGAAGCTAGAAGTTCTGATGAGGAGATAAAGAAACTTATCAGGACATTTTTCTCCGATGCTGAGTTAGAGCAAATGTCTGAAAGTTACAATTCTCCTCCATCTCCATCCCCAGCACAAGAGGAGCAATTAAAATTTAAATCTATTTTGTCAGAGCCAGTCCGCGAGCTAGACGAGGATTATCCTGTTGAGCCTCATCAACCAGGAGAGGAAATTTACATCCTCGAATCTGAGGAAGGAACACCGCTACCACCAGTCTCTTATCAACTCTCACCCTGCCTCCATAAGCCTAAATGAAATACCCCGTAATTAAAAATAGTGATTAATTAGGCTAATAAGTAATTTAAAAGCTTAATTAAGTGTAAATAATCATAAGGGAACAAATCCCGAAGAAAACGGACCCTTAAAATGGATTAAAATCACTAACGAACCTTAAAGCGCGTTTTTCGAGGTAACTGGGAAAACGTGTCTTTAAGCGGGTCAAATAGACTCGTAACAGTTTTGGTCAACTAAATAATCATTAATAAATATTAGTGAGGCTTTAGGACCAATAAAATCAAGAAAACGAGAAATTAGTAAAAACTGTCAAAAACGGGAAATTGTGGGGTAGAAATATAATTAACACAAACCTATGTGTCCACTTTGAAAATAAAAAGTAAGAGTGTTATGTGTGTGTGTGGGCTGTCCGATTTTTGGCCCCTCCTCACACTCTCTCTTTACTCTCCTTTTACTCACAACAAACAAAAATAATAAACTACTACTTCTCTTTATTACTTTACCCCACACTCTCACAATTCTCTCTCCTCCTCTCATTCTCCTCACTCACGTATTCCCTCCTCCCTCACCCTCTCTTTTCTTCTTCTTCTACCTCTCTCACGATTTCCATGGTGAACAAGAAGAACAACACAAAACTCACCTTCTCTCCTTTGTAACTCTCTCCACACTCTTCCAAAAATTATAAAAATACCACCATTGTAATCCTCTCCTCAAGAGCTACACTTCCATCTTTCCAAAATTCGAAAACACCCACTTTCGTTTTTATGGGTATGTCCCATTTGGAGTTCCAAGACCACCATTAGAAGGCCCTTGTTCTCCTTGTTCTTCTAAGGTAAAAATCTTCTTGAAAACTCCATCTTTTCCTAGCTTTATGGGCAAAACGAAAATCTAGTTAAACTCTTGTTTGCCCCTCTTGTACCCAGCCGATTTTGGCTCCTTTGGAAGGTGGGGAACCTTGTTCTTGAGCTGCTCCAAGTACTTCATAAACCCTTGGAAGGTAATGAGATTCCTAAACCCTAGAAATTTGATTAGAGCTTATATAATGCTTAGGGTGAGTTTAGTATTAAAATTGTGAATGTGAATGGGTGGTAGTTTAGATTGTGGAGTGCTGTAACCGTTGAGAAGAGGAGGAAGAAGAAACAAGAAGAGGAAGAAAATCTAGAAGGAAAACAAGGTAAGAATACTCATTGTGTAGCTTGGTAGATATTTGTATATGTAACAGATTTTTAGTAATGAAAATTGGTATTGTAAAATGATAATGCATTAGTAGTATAATGTGTAAGAGAATATAAGTATTTAGAAGCTTTATAAGATGTGTAAAACTTGTTGAAAACAGATTGGGAATTAGTGTTTGAGTGCAGGAATTTTTATGAGTGTTTTAGTATCGGTATTTGGATATGGGAGCTTATATATTGATGTTATTGTAACAGGTGAGATAAGTATTGAAATGTGAACTAAACCATGTGGTGAGTGTATAGAAATACAAGAGAGACTATGGCAAAATTTGCCTAGGATTAGAACACTTAAAGAATTAAACTAGGTGACTAAGGTGAGTGTGTAACAGATTTTGATTTAAATAGATAGAGGGTAAGTTGAGAGAGATAGATAATGAATTCTAATGTATTAGAGGTGTTAGAAATGACATTAGAAGAGGGAGTTGTAGAAGGGGAGTGTAGTATCAAAATCTGTAGCAAAAGTGACTAAGGAAGGAGATAATATGAGTGCTGAAATGAAAATGTAGGAGACAAAGGGTGAATTGGGATATAGAAAAGGGTGATGAGTTAGTAGATGAGTTAAGGAGTGTTTAGGGCGCCTAAGCATGTAGGAAACTTGGGAAAATGATTAGGAAAAGATTGGATGTGAATTGAGAAGGATTTGGAGTTCAAAAGGAGCAATTAAAAATAAGTACTGGCTGGACCGACCCTAGGGCCGACCCTAGCAGGGTCGGTCGACCCGAAAATCTGTAACCTCGGAAGCTTCTGCATCCGACCGACCCAGTGGGCCGACCCTGCCTGGGTCGGTCGAGTGGGAATTTTTGGTCGGAAATGTTTCTGCATCCGACCGACCCAGGGGACCGACCCTGCCTGGGTCGGTCGAGTAGAAATTGTAAGTTGGATATCTTCTGCAACGGACCGACCCAATGGACCGACCCTGGCTGGGTCGGTCGAACTTGAAAATTCTGTAATCGAAGTCTCTGCACCCGACCGACCCATGGGTCCGACCCAGGGAGGGTCGGTCGGGTCAATCAAAAAAAAAAATTTATTTAAATTAAATATATATATATATATATGTATATGTATACATACATACATATATATATGTACATGTATGAAAGCATGCCAAAGCTAAGTAAGAAAGTAAAACTTAGGTAATGAAAAATGAGTAAGTAAAGTGTAAGTGTAAGAAGTATAAGGACATAGTAGGTGTGAGTTAAGCAATGATAGTTAGATTAATCATTTAATTGTATGTATATAATAGGACTTGATTTGTGACACCGGAAGGACGTTTGGAAGTACGTACAACGGTGAACGGTATGGATTCCTCATGCCCCGTATGCTATCTTGGTTACTCTGATTTGTGTGTTGTGTGCTAACTGGTCACCAAATAAGATAAATGCACGAATCGGAGTTAATATGCATACTTGTGGATATGTAGTGTTGTATGATGTTGTATATTTTCTTAAATCATAGTTTGTATAATTCATGAAATGTATGGATGATAATGAATGTGTGTATGTATGTTGTATTGTACCGTGACCGTTATTTATTGTGCTTGGACTTCTAACTTATTCCTAACAAGCTAACCATTCTAACTTAAAATGGTAATTAAATTGGAATGAGTAGAAGTCCGATATAGTTTCGGCCACGCGTGAGGATGCGGAGTCACGAGAGGTTGGCTCCAATTCCTGACTCTTAAACTGGTCCGCGGCCCAAATCCCTTAAGTGGGTAGCATCCCGGATTGGTGAGTCAAGTAAATCCCGGATGTGGGACGGTATAGTCCCCAAGGCCGGAGGTCCCGACGACTTAACTTGAGTATAAGTAAGTAAGTAAGAATGAGTAAGTAAAGTAATTTTGAAAGTAAGTAATTGTAAGTAAGAAGAAGTAAGTAATGAGTAAAAGAGTAAAGCATTCCGATTAACCCGGATGCATAATTTGGCTAACCTTGTGAAGGTAAGTAAGTTGTGTGCTATTACATTGTTGCCTTGGATTGTGTAATGTATTGTATGAGCATGTATGATGTATGAAAAGCATGTATGTATGAAATAAATGAATGGCATGTCTAGTGGACGTCAAATAGTCGGCGTGCCCTAGCTAGCACGCGGTATATGCGGAGTCCATATGCAGCGTTTGCTGAGCCCCTTGGGGCACCATTTTTACTACACGCAGGTACTCGAGAGTGATGAAGACGTGAAGGCTCATCTCTGTTTCTTATTCTTTCTTTTGGCTTGTAAACCATGAACTTATGATGGGTGTACTAAGTAGTACATGGCTGTAACTTTTGATTAGCCGGTGTACCATGGGGTACACCTTTTTGGATATTGATGGAAGGGAATTGGTATAGATGAGTAGTAGGTAGAAACTCATTCTTTTGGGAAGTATGGAAAAGGATGTAATGTAATACTTTAAATACTCGGTGATCCAAGAAAGTAAGTAGGTTATTTTGTATTCGGTATGCATTGATTTAGTAGCTCGGTACGTTATGTTCATCAGACCGTGACTGTAAGTATTAGTAGCCTAGCTAGCCGTATGGGCGGTTAGAGGCATTGTTTCACCCGCCGTAGTAAGTATGTAATAATTCCGCTGCGAACTCGTAGGATTAATAGGACGATTAGACGGTAAGCATAGGATTAGCGGTTGGGGTGTTACAAAAAGTGGTATCAGAGCGTAGTAACGCTTTGATGTCCTTAGTACCGAGCATAGGGGATTACCGAGTTAGGATTTCAACCGTCTTAAGACGGATACTTAGGAACCTAACTAGGAACTACCGTTATTAATAACGGATAACCTTAACGTTCTCATGAACGATACCTTGCTTAAATTCCAAGACCTTTGAGTCATATCTTGCAAGCCTAATGTAACTGTTAAACATTCAGATGTCAGGACGAGGCCGAGGCCGACCTAGAGGCGAAGCCTCAGATGGAACCGGCGCGCAGACGATAGCTGAGATCGTCGCCGCCACGGTAGCGCAGATGCTACCTCAAGTAATACAAGCTGTACAACAATCCCAACAAACCCAACAAACTCAAACGGGGCCAACCCCTCCCCCGCCACCCAGAGAAGCAAACTGGGTAAAAGCTGTAGCGGAACTCCGCCCTCCTTGCTTTAGGGGCGAGAGTGATCCGGCTAAGCTTGAAGCCTATATCTCTGAGATGGAGACAGCCTTTGAAACCCTCGAAGCTCCTACTGGAGTTCGAGTCAGAGTAGCAGGCTACTACTTGAAGGATGCGGCCATGGATTGGTGGAAACTGGTGAAGCACGAGCATGTCAGCGACCCCACCTTCGATTGGGATTCCTTCGCATCTCTCCTCCGATCCAAGTACTATCCGGAGCATGTAAAAACAAAGAAAAGGCTAGAGCTAGACGCCTTAAAGATGACAGACAAGATGTCTGTGGATGAGTACTACCGCACCTTCACCTCCATTCTCCGTCTTCTCCCCGATCTAGGATACACCGGCCAGGTGTTGGTCGATCGCTTCTATGGCGGTCTGAGCCATCGCCTTCGGTACGGTATGGGCTATACCAGGTTTACCTCCCTTCAGGTAAATAACGGTTAACCCTTAGTATCATGTCAATTCCTTAAATTTCTTGAATTCCTTTGAATCTTTTTCCTTATCCTTTCCTTAATGAGAACCCCGGCTAATACCTGAAATTTCAGGAGTGTTATCACGCGGATTCTCGCGTTGAGATCACTTGCCAACTAAGGGACGAAGAGACCGTGCTGAAGCGCAAAGCTAACAACAAAAATACCAGCACGGAGGAGCAGAACTAGGGAAAGAGCTGGAAAAAGAAAAAGGGGAATTTCTTTCAGCAATCCCACAAGAAATCCCAGGGGGAGAGCAGTGCCCATGCTGAGCAGGGCAAACCGACTGAGATTCTTCAGCTTGGTTATTCTACACCGGTGGCAGCAAAGCCCCTGAGATCGCACCCACCGAAGGGTAAATTCCTAATCCAATTCGTATTCGCATAAGTATCGTATAAGCATCATTTCTAGTATACTCACGCACACATGTGCTGACCCTCTAACCTCAGGTTCTAGCTCCGGAGCCGCCAAAACCTTCTCCGACGGCCGCACCTATGTGTGCAGAAAGTGCAACCAGGACCATCCTGGTAAGGACTGCTACGGGAGGGAGATCAAATGCTACAACTACCAGAAGCTGGGACACACAGCTAACAAGTGCCCAGAGAGTGGAAAGCAGAAGGGAAACTTTCAGAGCTACAAGCAGAGAGAGGGCAAGGAGGTGGCATCTGGCGATGCACCGGCCCAGCAGGCACCTCAGGGACAGGGATCCCGGGGCCCTCAGAGAGGCGCACCTCAGAGGCAGCCTGTTCTGCATGTGATTGACCGTGATGGGCCCGGTTCGAAATCCGGCCAAGGTAATCACCTAAACCTTTAATCCTTGAAATAGCATGCCTAGTAGTAGAGTAACTGAATGAGTGAATGCATGAGTAAATAAAAGAGGTGTATATTAAGCATGAAATGAAGTAGTTGAAACTAGTACTCACCGTAAATGAAATTGTGACCATAGGAAACTTTAGTATCTGTTACCCGATACCGGTAACCTTGAATCAAGAAGAGATCGACATCACCAACCACGACTACACCAACAAACATTGTCAGGTCATCCGACCAGGTATGATTTTATTAAAGGGATACCTGACACCCGACGCACAAATCTCAATCATCCGACGATGCAACGAGCTAGGAACGGGTCAAGGTGGATTTTACACACCCGAATTCCCCGGTGGAGCGAAGATGAAGCTGAAGATGATGTGCTTGGGAAAGGACTGGAATCCTTATACCAAGACATACCAGGAGACACGAACACAAGATGGAGCGACGCCACCGACAATACCACCAGAGTTTCAGACCCTCATCACACAAACAGTAGAACTTGCACAACAATGTGAATCTGAACCAATCCCCGCACTTGAAGCGGACCTTTGTATCGTCAACTTCTATGAAAAAGAAGGACGACTTGGGTTACACCAAGACAAGGACGAGACAGCGGAATCCCTTGAACAAGGAGTGCCCGTAGTGTCTTGGTCCATTGGTGATGACGCCGTATTCCTGTATAGCGAGCAGAAGCGTGTGGACCTCGCACAGAAACTGGTATTGAGATCAGGAGATGTCCTAATCATGGGTGGAAACTCTAGGATGCTGTATCACGGGATCAACAAGATCAAGTTGAATACGGCACCACCGGCAATAATCAATGCCACACACATGAAACCAGGACGCCTGAACCTTACCTTTAGGAAGTATTAAATTCCTAGTATCATGTAATCTATTAGTAACGTGTATTGGAGACATGGTATGTATGATGGTTGGTTTATCAATAAAGAGCAGTGTTGATTTAATTCCACTTGTGTCCACCATCAATACTTATCCAATTGTGAATCAATAGGTTGTGGACTCGGTACCGAAGGTAACCTGAGCATCCTCACCGAAGCACAAGCCGGCAGAAGCGGCACCATTCTAACGGGAACCTTCCCAGTAAATGGCATTGATGCCAATGTGCTATTCGACTCCGGCGCCTCTCACACTTTCGTATCACCCTCCTTTGTGAAGAGGTTGAAGCTTGATGCGGATGAGCTACCGAACTTCATGGTTACTCTCCCATCGAAGGAGCGAGTAAAGTGCACCAAATACTATCAATCAGCCACAATCCAAATCAAAGGCGAATCGTTTCCCCTTTCCTTCATCGAATTCAATGGATTGGGATTCGACGTAATCATTGGGATGAATTGGTTGGAGCGGCACAAGGGTAGAATCCTCTGCGCCGAGCATCGTTTGCTGCTCAAGAGTCCTTCTGGGGTTACAGTATCTTACCACCAGAGACCGAGGGAGCCTTCGACCACCCTTATATCTGCCATGGCTATGTACCGGGAGCTCAGAAAGGGCCAAGAGGTGTATCTTTGTTATGTACAAGACCTGGAGCGAGATCCAGAGTTCAGTGATGAAGTACCTATTGTATCCGAGTATCCCGATGTATTCCCTAAGGAGCTACCCGGCATGCCACCACCGAGAGCAGTGGAATTCGAAATTGATCTATTGCCAGGTACCGGTCCCATTGCTAGGGCACCGTACCGTATGGCGCCTGCTGAAATGACCGAATTGAAAGAACAGTTACGTGACCTTCTAGACAAAGGGTTTATACGCCCGAGCGTATCACCCTGGGGAGCACTGGTTCTCTTCGTGAAGAAGAAGGACGGTAGCCTCCGACTTTGCATTGACTACCGCGAGCTGAATACGGTTACAGTCAAAAATAAATACCCACTACCACGCATCGACGACCTATTCGACCAGTTGAAAGGAGCCTCAGTCTTCTCCAAGATCGACCTCCGTTCAGGGTACCATCAGATTGCAATCAAAGAGCAAGACATCAAGAAAACGGCATTCCGTACCAGATATGGCCACTACGAATTCACAGTGATGCCATTCGGTTTGTCAAACGCACCGGCTAAATTCATGGACCTCATGAATCGACTATTCAGTGAGCAGTTGGACACTTCGGTTGTGGTCTTCATCGACGACATCCTGGTATATTCCAAATCACCAGAGGAACATGAAACCCACTTGAGGAAAGTGCTTGAGACACTGCGCGAGAACCAGCTGTATGCGAAGTTCTCCAAATGCGAGTTTTGGCTTGATCAGGTATCATTCCTTGGACATGTCATCTCGAGCGCAGGTATCTCGGTTGACCCTTCTAAGGTAGAAGCTGTACGATCATGGCCTAGACCAAAGACTGTTACCGACATTAGGAGCTTTCTTGGTCTAGCCGGTTACTACCGGAGATTTGTAAGGGACTTCTCGAAAGTCGCCAAGCCCATGACTACACTGATGAAGAAAGATGCACCGTTTGTATGGACAGATGAGTGCGAGCTATCATTTCAGAAACTGAAAGACTCATTGACCTCAGCGCCCGTCCTTACTCTTCCAGAGGGCACAGAGGGATTTGAGGTGTACTGTGATGCATCAGGCAAAGGAATGGGATGCGTACTCATGCAGCATGGCAAGGTGGTTGCTTATGCCTCCCGCCAGCTGAAGAAACATGAGGAAAATTACCCGACTCACGACTTAGAGCTAGGAGCCATTGTCTTCGCCTTGAAGATATGGCGACACTATCTCTATGGGGTAAGCATCACCATCTACTCCGATCATAAGAGCTTACAGTATGTATTCACTCAGAAAGAACTCAACTTGAGACAGATAAGGTGGATGGAGTTTCTCTCAGACTACGACATCAATTTGCAGTATAAGGAAGGGAAGGCAAACATTGTAGCCGACACCCTGAGCCGTCGAGCACACTCGCTCCATTCGCTACTCGCTTCTTCTAGCTTGGTTGACGAGGTGCGAGACGCTCAGTTGAGCGACCCTTACCTAACCGAAATCAGACACAAGATCGAGAATGGTACATTTGAGAAGAAAAAGCATGATTTAAGCTACATGAAGATGGTTTGATTCGGTTGAATGGCAGGCTATGCGTCCCTCGAAGCAATGCTGAGCTAAGGGATCGCATCCTGCGAGAGTCACTAGTTCTACATTATCAGTCCATCCGGGAGCCTCCAAGATGTACAAAGACATGAAGAGGTACTTCTGGTGGTCTGGAATGAAGTCAGATGTGACAGAATTCGTATTGAGATGCTTGACATGCCAGAAGGTAAAATTTGAACACCGTAGACCGGGCGGAATGGTACAATCGATGCCAATTCCGGAGTGGAAATTTCATGATATCTCCATGGATTTTGTTGTAGGACTCCCACCGGCTAGGGGAGGACTCAACATGATCTGGGTTGTAGTAGATCGCCTTACCAAGGTTGCCAGATTCATACCGATGAGGGACACTTGGAAGGTAGTAAAGCTAGCAGAGCTTTTTGATAAGGAGATTATCAGACACCACGGAGTCCCTAAGACCATAGTATCTGACCGCGACACCAGATTTCTTTCGAGATACTGGAGAGCTACAAGGGAAGCGTTGGGTACAGAATTGAAGTTGAGTACCGCCTTCCATCCTCAGACTGACGGTCAGACAGAAAGGACCATCCAGACACTGGAGGACATGCTTCGGGCATGTGCCTTGGACTTTCAGGGGAGTTGGTTAGATAAGCTTCATCTTATCGAGTTCTCGTATAATAATAGTTATCACGCCTCGATTAAGATGTCGCCTTTCCAAGCTCTATACGGTAGACCTTGCCGTACACCCTTGTGTTGGGATGAGTCAAGTGAAGCGGTCATAATAGGACCGGAGTACCTTGAGCAAGTGCAAGCCGAAGTGCAACAAATCCGAGCTAACATGAAGGCAGCCCAAGATAGACAGAAATCCTATGCGGATGTGAGACGACGCGACCTTGAGTTCGCCGTGGGCGACCAAGTGTTCTTGCGAGTTTCACCTATGAAGGGTGTCTTCAGATTTGGTCAGAAGGGCAAGCTAAGCCCAAAGTTTGTAGGGCCGTACACTATCACCGAAAGAGTTGGTTCAGTAGCCTACAGGTTAGCACTACCTGAGGACTTGGGACGTGTCCATGATGTATTTCATGTGTCACAACTCAAGAAGTATATGGCTGATCCTTCTCATGTGTTGGAGCCCGAGAGACTATCCATTGAGCCAAACATGAGATATGTCGAAACCCCAGTGAGAATCCTTGATAGGAAGACCAGAGACACTCGCCATAAGTCTATACGAATGGTGAAGGTCCTATGGTCTAACCATGATGTCGAAGAAGCGACATGGGAGTTGGAAGATGCCATGAAGGCTAAATACCCGCAGTTATTCATAGACTAGAGAGTCTAGTATTTAGTATACGGGTACGGGTCGTACCCCTTTTAAGGGGGGTAGAACCCTTTGCTTTAGCATTGCTTCGGGGTAAGCATTGCATTTTGTATGGCACATGTAGTGCAAGTGAATTTAGTATGGATGTGTATGTATGTGTAATGTGTAATGAATGATGTGTATGTGCAATGTATGGTGTATTGGTGTAATGTGTATTTGGATGGTAATGATGTATTTTGTATTGTGGTATGGTATGAATGGAATGATGCATTGTGTATGTGAATTGCGTAGATGTTGAAAGTGTATGCTTGCAGTGTGAAAGAAGTAAACACCTCATAGGTGTAGTAAGATACATTATGGCAATTGGTTTGCATAATGAGTAGAATTATAAAACTATTAACCTTGAGCAACTTTGAGGGCAAAGTTTCTTAAGGGGGGTAGATTGAAATACCCCGTAATTAAAAATAGTGATTAATTAGGCTAATAAGTAATTTAGAAGCTTAATTAAGTGTAAATAATCATAAGGGAACAAATCCCGAAGAAAACGGACCTTTAAAACGGTTAAAAACATACGAACCTTAAAGCGCGTTTTTCGAGGTAACCGGGAAAACGTGTCTTTAAGCGGGTCAAATAGACTCGTAACAGTTTTGGTCAACTAAATAATCATTAATAAATATTAGTGAGGCTTTAGGACCAATAAATCAAGAAAACGAGAATTAGTAAAAACTGTCAAAAACGAAATTGTGGGGTAGAAATATAATTAACACAAACTATGTGTCCACTTTGAAATAAAAAGTAAAGTGTATGTGTGTGTGTGCTGTCCGATTTTCCCCCTCACACTCTCTCTTACTCTCTTTACTCACAACACAACAAAAATAATAAACACACTCTCTTTTACTTTACCCCACACTCTCACAATTCTCTCTCCTCCTCTCATTCTCCTCACTCACGTATTCCCTCCTCCCTCACCTCTCTTTTCTTCTTCTTCTACCTCTCGCACGATTTCCATGGAAAAGAAGAACAACACAAAACTCACCTTCTCTCCTTTGTAACTCTCTCCACACTCTTCCAAAAATTATAAAAATACCACCATTGTAATCCTCTCCTCAAGAGCTACACTTCATCTTTCCAAAATTCGAAAACACCCACTTTCGTTTTTATGGGTATGTCCCATTTGGAGTTCCAAGACCACCATTAGAAGGCCCTTGTTCTCCTTGTTCTTCTAAGGTAAAAATCTTCTTGAAAACTCCATCTTTTCCTAGCTTTATGGGCAAAACGAAAATCTAGTTAAACTCTTGTTTGCCCCTCTTGTACCCAGCCGATTTTGGCTCCTTGGAAGGTGGGGAACTTTGTTCTTGAGCTGCTCCAAGTACTTCATAAACCCTTGGAAGGTAATGAGATTCCTAAACCCTAGAAATTTGATTAGAGCTTATATAATGCTTAGGGTGAGTTTAGTATTAAAATGGTGAATGTGAATGGGTTGTAGTTAGATTGTGGAGTGCTGTAACCGTTGAGAAGAGGAGGAAGAAGAAACAAGAAGAGGAAGAAAATCTAGATGGAAAACAAGGTAAGAATACTCATTGTGTAGCTTGGTAGATATTTGTATATGTAACAGATTTTAGTAATGAAAATTGGTATTGTAAAATGATAATGCATTAGTAGTATAATGTGTAAGAGAATATAAGTATTTTGAAGCTTTAAAAGATGTGTAAAACTTGTTGAAAACAGATTGGGAATTAGTGTTTGAGTGCAGGAATTTTTATGAGTGTTTTAGTATCGGTATTTGGATATGGGAGCTTGTATATTGATGTTATTGTAACAGGTGAGATAAGTATTGAAATGTGAACTAAACCATGTGGTGAGTGTATAGAAATACAAGAGAGACTATGGCAAAATTTGCCTAGGATTAGAACACTTAGAGAATTAAACTAGGTGACTAAGGTGAGTGTGTAACAGATTTTGATTTAAATAGATAGAGGGTAAGTTGAGAGAGATAGATAATGGATTCTAATGTATTAGAGGTGTTAGAAATGACATTAGAAGAGGGAGTTGTAGAAGGGGAGTGTTAGTATCAAAATCTGTAGCAAAAGTGACTAAGGAAGGATATAATATGAGTGCTGAAATGAAAATGTAGGAGACAAAGGGTGAATTGGGATATAGAAAAGGGTGATGAGTTAGTAGATGAGTTAAGGAGTGTTTTAGGGTGCCTAAGCATGTAGGAAACTTGGGAAAATGATTAGGAAAAGATTGGATGTGAATTGAGAAGGATTTGGAGTTCAAAAGGAGCAATTAAAAATAAGTACTGGGCTGGACCGACCCTAGGGCCGACCCTAGCAGGGTCGGTCGACCCGAAAATCTGTAACCTCGGAAGCTTCTGCATCCGACCGACCCAGTGGGCCGACCCTGCCTGGGTCGGTCGAGTGGGAATTTTTGGTCGGAAATGTTTCTGCATCCGACCGACCCAGGGGACCGACCCTGCCTGGGTCGGTCGAGTAGAAATTGTAGTTGGATATCTTCTGCAACGGACCGACCCAATGGACCGACCCTGGCTGGGTCGGTCGAACTTGAAAATTCTGTAATCGAAGTCTCTGCACCCGACCGACCCATGGGTCCGACCCAGGGAGGGTCGGTCGGGTCAATCAAAAAAAAAAATTATTTAGATTAAATATATATATATATGTATATACATACATATATATATATGTACATGTATGAAAGCATGCCAAAGCTAAGTAAGAAAGTAAAACTTAGGTAATGAAAAATGAGTAAGTAAAGTGTAAGTGTAAGAAGTATAAGGACATAGTAGGTGTGAGTTAAGCAATGATAGTTAGATTAATCATTTAATTGTATGTATATAATAGGACTTGATTTGTGACACCGGAAGGACGTTTGGAAGTACGTACAACGGTGAACGGTATGGATTCCTCATGCCCCGTATGCTATCTTGGTTACTCTGATTTGTGTGTTGTGTGCTAATGATCACCAAATAAGATAAATGCACGAATCGGAGTTAATATGCATACTTGTGGATATGTAGTGTTGTATGATGTTGTATATTTTCTTAAATCTAGTTTGTATAATTCATGAAATGTATGGATGATAATGAATGTGTGTATGTATGTTGTATTGTACCGTGACCGTTATTTATTGTGTTGGACTTCTAACTTATTCCTAACAAGCTAACCATTCTAACTTAAAATGGTAATTAAATTGGAATGAGTAGAAGTCCGATATAGTTTCGGCCACGCGTGAGGATGCGGAGTCACGAGAGGTTGGCTCCAATTCCTGACTCTTAAACTGGTCCGCGGCCCAAATCCCTTAAGTGGGTAGCATCCCGGATTGGTGAGTCAAGTAAATCCCGGATGTGGGACGGTAGTCCCCAAGGCCGGAGGTCCCGACGACTTAACTTGAGTATAAGTAAGTAAGTAAGAATGAGTAAGTAAAGTAATTTTGAAAGTAAGTAATTGTAAGTAAGAAGAAGTAAGTAATGAGTAAAAGAGTAAAGCATTCCGATTAACCCGGATGCATAATTTGGCTAACCTTGTGAAGGTAAGTAAGTTGTGTGCTATTACATTGTTGCCTTGGATTGTGTAATGTATTGTATGAGCATGTATGATTATGAAAAGCATGTATGTATGAAATAAATGAATGGCATGTCTAGTGGACGTCAAATAGTCGGCGTGCCCTAGCTAGCACGCGGTATATGCGGAGTCCATATGCAGCGTTTGCTGAGCCCCTTGGGGCACCATTTTTACTACACGCAGGTACTCGAGAGTGATGAAGACGTGAAGGCTCATCTCTGTTTCTTATTCTTCTTTTGGCTTGTAAACCATGAACTTATGATGGGTGTACTAAGTAGTACATGGCTGTAACTTTTGATTAGCCGGTGTACCATGGGGTACACCTTTTTGGATATTGATGGAAGGGAATTGGTATAGATGAGTAGTAGGTAGAAACTCATTCTTTTGGGAAGTATGGCAAAGGATGTAATGTAATACTTTAAATACTCGGTGATCCAAGAAAGTAAGTAGGTTATTTTGTATTCGGTATGCATTGATTTAGTAGCTCGGTACGTTATGTTCATCACACCGTGACTGTAAGTATTAGTAGCCTAGCTAGCCGTATGGGCGGTTAGAGGCATTGTTTCACCCGCCGTAGTAAGTATGTAATAATTCCGCTGCGAACTCGTAGGATTAATAGGACGATTAGAGGGTAAGCATAGGATTAGCGGTTGGGGTGTTACACTCAACAACAAGAGGAGGATGTCTACATCCTCCAATTGGAGGAAGAAAAGTCATCACCACCTGGTCTCCTGTTAGAACTACGTTACCGGCACTACCTCCTCAAACACTAGGTTTTGTGGAGTATTTACTTTCCTATTTTATTTGCCAAGGTAACATTCTGTTTTGATCCAGGTGGTTTGTTTCTAATTACTGCTAACTTCGTTTTCCTGGCAAAGCTGTTGTCTACTTTTATTTTTGATCTAGGATAACGAAGCGGGAGTCTAGCCAAAGATTATAAATACGGGCAGCTTACTGGGAGGCAACCCAGTGGTTAAGTTTTATTACCCTACTATTTTTGTTTTATGTTTTGTCTTCCATATTATTCCTATATATGTTTTTATATAAAAAAAGGAGGAGAGAGAACGATGAGAATTAACTTGAGTTCTTCTGGTTGTTTAGAATATTCATTACAGAAACATCATGCACATTCCTACAGCTGAACTCAAGTGTAGGGGAGCTACTCTAAACACTCTGCGAACTCTGGGGAGTACACTCTATTTGCTTTGCACTTCAAATTTTTACATACTCCCTACTGCCCTGCATTGTGTGAGATACTCTGGTAGATTGCATGAACTCGTTAATTTAATTCTTCCTATGCACTGAGGACATTAATCCAGTCTAAGTGTGGGGGAGGACTCACTTCTCTATCGCTCGTCTTAAGTCTCTTTTTATTGACACGTTGCTTAAAATGTTTAATCTCTCTACTTATCTTGCGTTTATCCAAATTTAAATTATGGACCGTGCTGATGTGGGTTGTTCTCTTTAAGAACAAATACTGTTATGAATTGTGGGATAAATGTTACAAAAATTTTAAATTTTGATTGCTTTTGAGGAGCATTTTTTATGCGGTGTGACCAAATGATCTGCAATGGTTGGATTTTTTTTATTGCTCAGGGTTCTTTCTGTCTTCTCTCTTAGGGATTGCTAAGGGGTGCTTCTCTGTCTAAAAAATATATACAAAAAAAATAATAAACAAGGGACTTGCGAGACACCATTGGTAACCAACAAAGAGAGTTGAGTGTTCTTAAATACAAAAGCTTGATGCCTACATATTATCCTTTCATCTCTTAAACAAAAGTGAAACAAATGCATAGATCTATTTTTCCTTTTGTTTTCTCCTCAATGCCCATTCTTGAGAGAAGTTGGCCGTGGTAAAAGTTCTCAAAGTCACCTTAACTGAGAAGCATTGAAGTCCTCCAGATCATACCCTGAAACTCTAATTATTATTTTTACCCTGAGCACACCTGTGCCACCGGCAGTTGATGGATCACACTCCTCAAAAAGTTTAAGATCATGAACTGTTCACCTCCTTATCCAACCCTTCATAATAATATTTGTTAGTATTGAGCATTCCCTACTTACTTGGGTACATGGTTTTGCTTGAGGACAAGCAAAAAGATAAGTGTGGGGGTGTGATAAGTGTCCAAATGAGCATGTTTTATGGGTGTATTTCATATATTATATTAGCACTTTTCTTGCTCATTTCTCCACTTTGGTTAGTTTTCCTCTAGTTTATGTTTTATTGGTTATCTCACAAATTTATTGGTTAAACATGAGGAAAACCAAGCTAGGAGCAGAGTAGACGAAGAGACGAACGCATAGGCGCAAACGGACCTTAAAACAGAGCTGAAACGAACATTTTAGAAGAAAACCAATTTTCGTCCGAACCACACTGGTCCGGACAATGGTTCGGACACAACAAAAGGAACGTCCGTGGCATGTCCGCTCAACTTTGGCAGGACAAGACAAGGACAGAAGCTCTGTCCGTGGAAATAAGGGCGGACACAAAACAAGAAAGGAATGTCCGTGTGCTGTCCGAGGAGAAAAGGCCGGACAAGGAGAGTTGTGTCCGTGTGCTGTCCGAGGAGAAAAGGCCGGACAAGAGACAAGCTGTCCGTGGATATAAGGCCGGACAGAAAACAGGGCTGCGTGAGACGTCCGGGGAATATACAAGGACACAGACAAGGACGCGTCTAAATGCAACCCAGATCCAGAAAATCGACATCGCCGACCGTCTTCCTCATTTTTCTTTGGCGCCTGTAAACATATCTATCTACCCCATCAGCAATATCAGGCACCGACGTACTCCTTAAATTCCTCACGCGTGTTCCAGCCCGTCTTCTTCCTCCTCCTTTCTCCTATAAAACCCACGAGCCTTCTGCTCAAAAATATCAATCCCTTCCTAAAAATCCAAAGTTCATCAAAATTCATCAAAGTTCATCAACGTTCATCGAAGTTCTCCAAAGTTCATCGAAGTTATTAAAGCTCACCATCGTTCACAACAGAATCGACCACCATAGCCTTACGCTGTTATTTTCCAGAAAACCAACGAAGAAGACAATTGCCCATTTGTTCGTTTTGCTTCGTTCTTTCTGTCTATCTTATTTGTTATGTTTGTTTGTATAATTATGCGTGAGTAATAACTTAGCTTCCCGGGTTTGGAAGAGAGCCTATTTTATATAATTGTGTTACGTAAGCTTTCTACTATAATCTGTTTATGCAGTATTTTGATTCTTGTCCTTAATGCGCTTTAATCTTCTTGTACAATTATTAAAGTGATATTTGTAGTTCTCCTGTTAAAATGTGTTGCTGAGACAAGGTTCTAGACAAAAGAAGTCAAAACGGGTTAACGACTAGAAGTGTGTCTCGCCTATAGGTTAATCTGTCTCCAATATGAATTGGTAATTAAGCGATTAATTTATAATGACTTGGGCAAGAATTACGGCTTGTTGTTTAAGTTAATCTAGGTTTATTGTACAAGGACCAGTCAATGAACTAATTAAGATTCCTGAGTTTATTGCTAAAGTGGGAAAGTTTATATTAATATAATTGGATAAAATAGGTGAGAAGAACAACCCAGGATGCTTCTTTAAAAACAAAAAGATTTACAATTGCTGTTTCTTTTCTGTTTTGATTAATTGTTTTTATTACTGTTTTGTTTAGATTAAGTTTTCAATCGCATCTTTCCCTAAAAAATGATAAAATCTGTTTACTAGAAATCTCGGTCAATTTACTACACTATCAGTTATCCACAGCGAGGTCCCCAAGAGTACGACAACCCACAAATCCACTATTCCGCAAAACGATAGGTACACTGCCTAAGTTGTAGAAGTAGTCACATATTTCTCCAACATTGTCTGCATAAGCTGCAGACATCTCTACGACTGGTCTCTAACTAGCATCCGACCTGTCGTTTGCTTCTTCTTATGGGTGTCTTAGAAACAGCATCTATCTTAGAATATTTTTCTTTGATGGTAGCTAGTTCCTTTTCTTTAGTGTTAAGAGCAACAGTCAATTCATCGATTTCAGGTTGTTTTTCATACTTCAACTTTTCATGAACGGTGAGAATTTCACTATAATCTCTTTGTAATTTCATGATTGCCCTGAGATTATCTACCTTGCTTTTATCCGAGGTTTTTCTTAATTTTTCATTTTCTTCCAAAATTTCATCGTTTTTAGTTTCTATTTCCTCTAGGTGATCAACTAATATAAGAGAAAATTTTCTAAGTCCTAGAAGTTCAGCCTTTTGAATTCTCATTCTAAGTCTAGAATAATTTACCTTATGTTGTTCTTTTTCTCCTTCTAATTCTGAGACATCATTGCCTTGTGCTATCAAGCACACATCTTCAAGGCATAGGTGAGCCTTCTCCTCTTCTGATGTGTTGCTGTCTGAGGTTTGATTGTCATCACTTTGTTCAGAATCTCCCCATGCGGCAACGAAGGCTTCCTTCTTTGGTCCTTTGTTGAATGATTGTCGGACAGGCTTCTTGACCCTGTCATTGTCCTCTCGTGATCACTGATGGCAGTCTTTGATATGATGCCCGCGTTTTGAACACCCAAAACACTTGTCATTGCTTTTCCTCTAATCATCCGACTCCTTGGACTCCTTGCCTTTCCTCATTTTATTTCGTATGAACTTTTGAACGTACCTCTTAGCATAATGGACCATTTCATCATTGTCATCTCCTGACTCGGATTTTTTATATTCAGCTACTTGAAGGGGTATGCCTTTCCCTCTATCTCTTGATGAGCTTTCCGAGTTTTTGTGTTATAATTTTAACTCGAAAGCCATTAGAGATCCTAGCATGTCTGCCAGAGACATCTTAGAAAGACCATGCACTTCTTGCATGGCATTGACTTTGCTATCAAAGGAAGCAGGGAGATATCTGAGGAACTTTCGAATTTGATCCTCGTTAGAGATAGTTCTTCCAAGCACCAACATTTCGTTGATCAGCTTAGTGAACCTTGTATGCATTTTATAAATGCTCTCCTTTTCTTCCTTCTTGAATAGCCCCTAGTGAGTGAGTAGCAACTCAATACGAGCCTTTTTGATCTCATCATTCCCTTCATAGGTGACCTCAAGAGTTTTCCAAATCTCTTGGGCCGTTTTAGCTGAAGAAATCTTTGAGTGTTGCTCAGGTAGTAGTGCACAGTGAAGTATTTTTACAGCTCGAGCGTTGAATACCAGCTTCTTGATCTGCTCATCCGTCATGCTGTCGATAGATATGTCTTGTCCTTGAGGATTCCGGAAGGTGTACTCTCCATGTGTTATCACCCTCCACATTCTTAGATCGTCAGACTTGATATGAAACTCCATCTTGTTCTTCTTGTGAGTGTAGTTGTCTTCATTGAAGAGAGGTGCTCGATTCAGCGTAGAACATTCTTCTGCTGCAAGAATGCTTGCATGAGACATCTTGACCGTCTTCCAAAGCAGTTAGCCTTCTAGAAGTGACCCGCTCTGATACCAATTGAAACTCGCAAGCACTCGTGATGCGTCCCCGACGTGTCGTGGACGTATCGTGGACTCTAATAAAACTTGATAAACGAGAGGCAACTATTAAACTGGAAAACACATTTCGATTGAGAATTTACACACACGAAATTCACTAAACCTCCCTTACCCCACACACGGACTCCCGGGACAGTTTCGACTTTACCCCTAAAGTCGTCAACCCTCTCCTGACTATCGGCCTACGGTTCACCGACCGTTCCCCGACTTGTCGTTCTATCAAATACCCCTTGTATTGATATTCTAACCTAGTCCTTACTAGCTCACCAACTCTCTTGCACTTACACACACTCCTAAGTCTGATCCACACTTGCCCAGATTATCTCTATCTTTTCTCTTGTACAGGGGCTTATCTTATAAGGAATATTAAAAGCCACGTATTTATACAAGTTAGTTGAGATGCCAACTAACAACATAGGAGTTGTACTCTAAGAGTAAAATACTCATTCTTCTACAATATAATATCTGCACCCTACTTGTAGATTTTCGTCCAACTTGATCTGGAGCCACCAGCACACGCGTTGCCTTGTGAATGGGCAAGTTGGCGGCACGCCTCCCCAAGTGGTCGGTCACCACTTACACACTTCAACTTGTCTGAACTTGTCTGGCTCATTAATGCTCATAAATGCTCTCTTCTGAAGTATTACAGCTATGTAATGATGTTCATCAATAGCCTTTGCTTATCTTGTTATCTTGTACATTAATGAGATACACCTTTTGTCGTGTGTTTGTCATGAGCAAGTTGCTTGTGTGGTTGTGAATAATCTGAGTGAGTTTATCGACATTGCTAACTCTGTTTGGTCCTTGTTTGATGTCTAATGTAAGAGATATGTGATCCTGTGGCTCTTGACTGCCTTGTGTCTTGCTATAAGTTCTCCGGAGCTCTTGCCGACAGGTGCCCAACTGGTAGGCACATGTCGTGGATTGAGCGCACTTGCAACCTTGCGTGCTAAGCCACTTATTCACCTGTCTATCTGAAATCATGAATCTTGACAAATGCATTAGATAGACAACACAAGGTTTTCTATCATCAAAACTAAAGGATCTTGTTTTAATAGACAAGAGATCGACCCGTCTCTTAAATATGAGAAAACTCCACTCCGAACTTCCAATACGGAAACGAGGGAGACCGGGAACAAGACCATTAAAAGGATCAAATCCGTTAGTCGAACCATGAGGCGAAAAAGGCCACATGGGAGTTGGAAAACTCCATGAGAGCCAAGTATCCAGCGCTCTTCTCATAGCGAATGTCAGATACTTTTGGGGTCACCGGGCGTAACCCTTTTATGGGGGGTAGAGCCTCTTGGCATATTTATTTGTTGAGTTGTATTCATAGTGTTTGTGTTGTTTTGTGTTATGCATGCGCTTTATACACTGGTGATATGTTGTCGAATGCATGTGCTTTAAGCATTGGTGATGTATTATGATTATGTGGATGTACTTTAAGCACTTGAATGAGTATGTACTTATGTCCTCCGGGACTTGTGATATATATGTTGATTTGGACTGAATATAATTGTGGATGAATGGAACGAATAACATTCAGGGAAGTGTCGAGACCGTAGAATTGATAGACCGAATTGGTAGTTATCATTGAGGTTACATTGGGTAGTTATGTTACCTATTTGATTTAGACGACTTCGGGACGAAGTCCTTTTAAGGGGGGTAGACTGAAATACCCCAAATAATTATTACCTTAATTAATAAGGATTAATTTAAATCATGAACAATAATTGATACAACTATTATTATATAAATATATAGTCCTAAATGGACACTAAACTATACATTAAATCTCTAATCAAAGAGAGAATATTTTTAAGGAGAAATGAACTCCTAAAACCAATACTACCTTAATACATATACCAATGTCACAAATAAAGTGATATAATTACATGGAGTAATTTATATACTCAAACCGAAAATTATAAATACAACAAACACTTACATATATACACTAAAACAAGGAAATAACACATGCTCTCATTTAACATTGAATAAGTCATTATACACCTTTAATGTGTACCATTAATGTGATAAAATAAAAAATACCGAGCTATTACAAGTAAGGTAACAAAACATACATTAAAACACATTTTTCTTCCTTTCTATGTATGAATCCGAAAATGAAGTTATTCATACACTTTCTTCTACCTCTCTTTGTACATCCATGAAGTTGTTTTCTAGCCCCCTTCAAGAAGCCAATAAGCTACTCAAAACACCCACACTACTACAGATTTTATATTTAAGTACTGTTTAATAGATAACTGTTATAAAATTCTAGTAGTCTTTGATGGATTTGAGCAAAATGGGTTACTAAAACATTAGCTACTACAACTAGTATAATATTTGTTTTCTTAAAGTAACATTATACAACTGTTATACTTTTGACAGAATGGGGCGCGCGGAGGGTTAAATTTTTAGGACCCAAATGATGTAAATACCCTCATGAATCTAGCATATACCTTTGGTGTCCCTGTTTGGATGCAGCTGGTGGGCGCAATATTCTCCCGCTCAGAAAATTGCTAAAATGCTTCTACACAGGTAATCACCTCCTCTTCTCTTTTCATCGTGTACGCGCGCACCTTCAGACTGTCTATACCCTTTCTTCTACCCTTTTTTCTGTTCTAAATTCCCTAAACATGAAACCTTATACCCTTGCACATCAGAAACTCCCGTAAATTAATCCTCTGCACTCTTCGTCATAGCCACCAAGTTATCGCTACTACATTGCTCTAGTTCCGCCTTTCCCAACACTCAAATTCATTCAGTTGTAGACGTCGCTTGAACTCATTCGTGGTCACCATCCCAGAAGTCCGGTTCGTTCATGGTTGCTGGCCACCATCTCAGCTTTGGATGTGCTCATTCTACTACAGGTTAGAACCCTAATCATTAGACATTGTAGACTAATTGTTGGCACGCCTGAAATTGCTTTGATTAGGGTTTTTATAGTGAAATACCATTGTTGTGGCACGTCGTTGAGAGACCGTGAAATTGCTTTGATTTGGTGAAATACCAGCTTGCAGAAGCGTCCAGGAAGTTGGGCTCGCGTGTCCCGATATGGCAAGCAAAGCGTGCGATTGATTACAATGAATTAAGAAGAAGCATGTTCCCAACGTGAATTTGATTAACCATTGAATAAAATCTTTTTATTATTATTATTATTATTATTATTATTAGGGGCCATTGAATAAAGTCTCTTTATCATTTATGTGACAATCTGGTTTTTTATAGTGAAATACCATTGTTGTGGCACGTGAGCCCAACTTCCTGTAGACATATTGATATGCTCCAAGTATTCTCAATTCTTCATATGGTACTTGTTCTCCTAGCATTTTAGAGCATCTGGTGCATGAATAGCCAAAATACAGTTGTTGTAAACTTCTTCTGAACCATTACTGAAAAGGATTCTGCAACCTGCAAAGTTGTTGTGATCGATTATAACGATTTGACATGATTTAGTAAATGTTGAAGCTAAATATCTATTAGACAGAAAAGAGATAGTTGGTTGCATACACAATTAGAAAGTATTATCTCCCAACCAGTAGTTAAATCTAATATTTGATGCTAGTGTTAAACTTACAATGGTGCGGAAGGAACTTTTGTATTACTCAACAAACTTTCTCTGTGATGTTCAGCTGTAAATAAAAGAGATCATAGCACTTGCAAGAGAACTATTTGTAATGCATAGTTGAACATGTGAAGATTAATTGGACTAAATAAGGCTAGCACAACTAACATTGCAATAGCTAATTTGAATCCAGTAAATTTTCTTCAAACGATACTCAAACCAGCAAATCAAACGTATGAACAGTATATACAAAGGAGTTAGATGATAATACAAAAGTTGATCTGAACATTTTAACATTCTTTGTCTCTAGATCTTTACAAATAATCACACTGACCATCTTATTGTGTTCCACCACTTCTTTCTCCCGCCCACCAGTTTGAAAATCAATTTTTTTTCAGCACACAATTGATGTTTATCATTAGTTTGTATTAGCTCTTATAGGGGCTCCTATTATTTCTAATGATGTAGTTTTGTGTATTTTTTTATGGCAGTTTTGTGTTTATCACTAGTAACTTTAAGAAATTACCTAGCATGTTTGAGCAAACTGTTTTTAGTTTAGCGACTTAGGTTGTTCATGTTGATGAAAAAATTGTGGATCTAATCTTCCTTTCCTTTGAATGACCTTAAGGTTGTAGCATCGCTCAAATTCAAAGATGTGGGAGCAGTTGCAAGCTTTAATTTTTGTATTCGCTGAAACAGATGGGGAAAGGAAATAAACTGAAAAATTTGTACAATATGCATAACTATCTTTGAAAGATTAAATAGTTATACTATCTCCGAAAACCAAAAACTAGGCTACTAGATATTAACACAGCCATAAACAAACCTAGTATTGGTCTCACTTCTAATGAGATTTTACAATTTGTATAACATTTAAGGAACTCTTTGATTGAGGCCTTGCCTAGCCTCTCTTGTTAATTATGATATTTTCAAGTTATACTTATTAAGAAATTGTGTTTTTCATGTTGACAGATTTCACTATCACACCATCAACTCAGTAAGCTATAGTTTCTCAAAGCAAGAGTACTCCCTCTCCTTGTGCAGTATCTGTTGTTGAGTTCATCGGGTTAGTGAATTTTTAATCTTTTTCTTACTCAGTTAACTCATGTTTCTTGTTTCTAATTAGGATGCATGTTTTTTTAGATTTCTTGAAATTTGTGAAAATACTGCGCTCATGATTCTACAACTAGTATGAGTGATCACGGAAAAAGTTTTGTATGTGCTGGGTGCAAGTAGTCTCATTGGTTTAGCCTTGATCATATAAATAAGAAGCTTACTATTAATTAACTTAGCTAATTTAGGACATTAGTGTGGTTGTGGTTATAGAAGCCTAGATACTATCAATTTTTTTTTTTTATATTCTTTAATCGATCTAGTAGCTTACAACAGAATGAGTGTATATCACCCGCTTTAACTAGATTAACGTGCCTCATTTAAAAAAATTAACACACTTGATTGACATGTGCTTCAGCTTCTTCATTAATTCACACACCACTAGATATTTGTTTTTCATATTCTTTAATCAATCTAGTAGTTTACAATATTATGAAAAAAGTTTGGTATGTGCTGGAATCAAGTAGTCTCATTGGTTTAGCCTTGATCATAAAAATAAGAAGCTTACTATTAATTAACTTAGCTAATTTAGAACATTAGTGTGGTTATGGTTAGAGAAGCCTAGATACTATCGCATTTGTTTTTTTACAATAGAATGAGTGTATATCACCCACTTTAACTAGATTAACGTGCCTCATTTAAAAAATTAACACACTTGATCGACATGTACTTCAGCTTCTTTATTGATTCACACACCACCAGACTTTTGTTTTTCAAATACTTTAATCGATCTAGTAGTTTACAATATAATGAGTGTTTTTCATGTTCTTTAATCGATCTAGTACTTTACAATAAAATAAGTGTTTATCATCAACTTTAACTAGATTAACACGTGGATAAGTTTATCCTGCTTTATATAGCATAATAGATCCTTATTACTCGATCATTGATACATATAGCTCAAAAACCATGAATCGGAGATGGATGACTACAAATCCCAAATCACCAGAATATAAAGCAGGGGTGAATAAGTTCATTGAATTTGCACTTCAACATGCTGAAGGAGACAATAAAATCGTTTGTCCATGTTTGGAGTGCTGTTTTAGTAGCAGATTAAGTGTTGTCATAGTTAGTGACCATTTGCTTATGTATGGCATCGATAGTAGCTATACCCGATGGACATACCATGGTGAGAATGAAGTAGTTAGAGGAATTGCAACTAATAGTCAACAATTTGAGGAATTTATGGAGTTTGAGAGATTTGAAGAACCTGAGGGTGATACGCTGAGAGAAATGACCTGAAATCTTGAGGAAGATGCTCGAGATTACCCAGAAATGTTTGCTAAATTGATCAATGCCTCAGAATAACCTCTATACAGTGGCTGTACAAAATTCACCAAGTTGTCCTCCACTTTAAAGTTATATAACTTAAAGGCAAGCAATGGGTGGAGTGATAAGAGCTTCACCGACTTGCTGTCTCTTATCAAGGGCTTGCTACCTGATGATAATGTACTCTCAAAGCCCACCTATGACGTGAAGAAGGTCCTATCTTCCATAGGCATGACACATGAGAAGATACATGCTTGCCCTAATGATTGCATTTTGTACAGAAAAGAATATGCTTCATTGAAAGTATGTTGTAATCCTAAATGCAACCTGCCTAGGTATAAAAGAGATTCCATCCCTTCAATGGTTGTTTGGTATTTTCCAATTATACCAAGATTTAGGCGCTTGTTTGGTAATCCTAATGATGCTGCAAACTTGACATGGCATAATGACAAGCGTGTTTCTGATGGGTTACTTAGACACCCGGCAGATTCTCCACAATGGGCAGAGATTGATGAGAAGTTCCCTAGCTTTGGTTCTGAATCGAGAAACCTACGTATTGCTCTCTCCTCGGATGGAATGAACCCTCTTCAATCAGGAAGCCATAGTACTTGGCCTGTCCTTTTGGCAGTCTACAATCTTCCACCTGAACTATGCATGAAACGCAAGTATATCATGCTGTCTCTTTTGATTTCTGGTCCAAAGCAACCTGGTAATGATATTGATGTTTATCTGGAACCTCTTATTGATGATTTGAAGATGTTGTGGGATAGCGGAGTTGAAGTGTATGATTCATATCGTAAAGAATCTTTTATACTTAAGGCAATGTTGTTCTGTACAATAAATGATTTTCCAGCATATGGTAACTTGTCTGGTTATTGTGTACATGGACACCGTGCATGTCCTATCTGTATGGACGATACATCTTTTTGTCAACTGAAGCATGGGAAGAACACTGTTTATATGGGACACCGAAGATTTTTACCCAAGACTCATCATTTTTGTCAAAAGAGAAAAGATTTTAACGGGTTTGTAGAACAAGGCGTAGCTCCAAGACCATTGTCCGGCCAACAAATTTTTGATAAGGTTCAGCATCTTAACGTCCAGTTTGGGAAACTAGATAAGACGTCTCTGCCCAAAGGCGGGTTCAAGAAAATGTCCATTTTCTTCAAACTTCCTTATTGGAAGGACTTGTTTGTTAGACACTGTCTAGATGCCATGCACATGGAAAAAAATGTATTTGACAGTCTACATGGCACATTGCTAAACATTCTGTGGAAGACAAAAGATGGCATTAATGCTAGACTAGACTATGTTGAGATGGGCATTCGAGATAAACTTCAGCCACAAACTACGGAAAATGGGGGTGTATTCTTACCTCCAGCTTGTCATACTCTTTCTAAATTAGAGAAAATTGAATTATGCCAGTTTCTTAAAGGGCTCAAGGTTCCTGAGGGATTCTTATCTAACATTAGCAGCCTTGTATCAATGTCAGATCTGAGACTATTGGGACTTAAATCACATGATTGTCATGTATTGCTCCACTATTTTTTGCCGGCGGCTATCAGAAACATTCTCCCCAAACCTGTTAGATACGCGATCACTAGACTTTGCTTATTCTTCCGCAAAGTGTGTACAAAAGTAATAGATCGTGAACAATTGGATATCTTACACAATGAATTAGTCATTACCTTGTGTGAACTAGAGATGTATTTTCCACCTTCCTTTTTGGACATAATGGTTCATTTGTCTGTTCACTTGGTTAGAGAATTGAAAATGTGTGGACTAGTTTATCTTAGGTGGATGTATCCTTTTGAGCGGTGCATGAAATTCTTGAAAGGGTATGTGAAAAATAAGCATAGACCTGAGGGTTGCATTGCTGAGAGTTATTTGGTGGAGGAGGCTATTGATTTTGCTTCTACATACTTATCTGATGCTGAAGCCATTGGAATCCCCAAGTCTCAACATAGTGGAAAGATTGATGGGTTGGGTGTTATGGGTAATGAACTGTTGCGAATACCTCGTGGCCTTTTAGATTAGGCACACTTGTATGTCTTGCTTAATACTCCTTCTGTTGCACATTATTTTGATGAGCATATAGAGGAGTTGACTTTCTTGTTTCCTAGCAAGAGCCAAAATCAGAAATGGTTAATAGATATACATAATCGGACTTTTGCCAATTGGTTACAAAACCATGTTACTGTACAACTTGCTCACTCACCTGAAACCCTTTCAGAAGAATTGAAATGGTTGTCCCAAGGTCCTAATTCAGAGGTTTTATCATTTAACAGCTTTCTTATCAACGGTTACACATTTTACACAATGACACATGATGATAAAAGCACTACGCAAAATAGTGGAGTCACTTTGGTGGCGGAAGCATTGCATATGGCAAGCTCAAAAGATAAAATCCTATTTATGCTCCCATGCATTACTATGGCGTCATATCTAACATTTGGGAGTTGGATTATACAAAATTTCGGAAACCTTTATTCCAGTGTAAGTGGGTTGATAATAATAGTGGTGTGCGAGTGGAGAACTTTGGTCAAGTATTGGTTGATCTAAGAAAGGAAGGACATAAAAAAGATCCCTTTATATTGGCCTCACAAGCGAAACAAGTCTTTTATGCCACAGATACAGTTGATAAGAGATGGTCGTTGGTGTTTCCTACAAAGTGTAGATCAGATGATTTATTTTTTGGGGAAGATAGTCTCTTACCCATGACATGTCCTCCAATACCAAATGAAGATGAAAACCTACAAAATAAAGATGATATTTGTATCCGAGATGATCATTGTGATGGAGAATGGGTTAATCTAGATAATACAAGTCGTAAATCTAAAAAACAACGAACACAACAATGAGTATGTGTTTAATTCATAGCAACGTGCTATAGTATGTACGATTATGATTTTATTTATGTACTTGTTATCTATATTAATCATCTGACTTTTTATCATTTTTTATTTACAACCATGGCACCTACGAAAAGAAAAGAAATATCAAGCACAAGTGAAGTTCAAACAAGGGGTCCTACCATATGTAAGAAAGTCATTAGAAAGAGGCACAACCAACAACAATTTGTACTTCAGTGGAGTATCAAGGGACTGCCTTATGGGGAAAATCGACCCAAGCTTTGTAGCTTTATTGGTGTTTGTGCTCATAGACAAATTCCCATCACTTATGACACATGGAGTGATGTTCCAAAGGAACTAAAAGACCTAATTTGAGATGAAATTCTGGTAATCAAATATTTTACAATCCTTTTTAGAAGTTATGATCTATATCGTATAATATATGCCAATGCATTCTCTTCTATGTAGATGGCATTTGATGTTCCACAAGATAAACAGAAGTGGTTGTTGCAACGTGCTGGTGAGCGTTGGAAGGGATTCAAGTCCCGTTTGAGAAGACTGTTTGCATTTAATAAAGTTGGAAGCATGTGTAAGACGCCGCCTCCACTTTATGATTTTATTAAGGCATCAGATTGGAGTATTTTCATAACAAAGTTATCAAGCAAATAATTTCAGGTAACGAAATGTAGTGTTCATTTGACGCTTTGTCTTTCGCTGATGTTGAATCTCTTTAGCTGATGTTGAATCCCTTTAAAATCTACAAGGTTATCTAAATACTATTTTGTTTTTCTAATGCCTTTGTCTTTGTTAGTTTGCTGTAATTTTGTTTACTAAGGAAAAAAATGAATCATATCGCAATAGAGCACAAGGAAATACTTGTTGTCCCAAGTGCTCTCGAAAAGGATACATTGGCATTGAGGAGGAATTGGTACAATTAATTTCATTTTGTTATGTAATTGACTTCTTCAATTAGTTCAGCATTATTTCATAAGGTTATTATTCTTCAATTGTAGCTGAAAGAGAACAATATGGATCCCAAAACGTCCAAAATAGAAAGAGGTATATTGTGGAAAAAGGCTAGAGTGGATAAAAAAGTGGTGTCATGGAGGAAGACGCTCAAGAAGTGGTAGACAGGATAGTAAGTGTCTCTTTTCTACAGGATTTGTCTTAGTTTCAGTTATTGCTAAAGAATTAATCTGATATATAGGTTGTTTATTTGTCATAGGATGAATTAAAGTTTCAAGTTTCTGAGGGTTTAGTGACCGAGGAAGGATGTGACGATGTACTGTCCATGGCTTTAGGAAAAAAAGATCACCCGGGTCATCCTATAGCAACAGGGCCTGGGGTAACAAAAGCAACATATCTTTCGCCCATCTCTCAATCTGATACAGAAATTATACATCTGAAGAAGATTGTCAATGAATTAGTCACCAAGTTTGATGCTCTTCAATCCTCTAAGGATTGTACAAAAGAAAAACCAGAAAAGAAGGTTGAGGTAATAAATCAAAGTGCCAAAGCCAGCTGCTCGGTCGCTGTCTTCTCCAATCTTCCACCAGTAACTAAAATTGTTCTATTTTCCTTTTTAGTCATTCTTTATTCTTGAGTATCATGGTTGATGTCTTTTCAATTTTTTGCAAATATTGTAGGGATCCACACGATGTAAGTTGAGGCTAGACAATCCTATGCGTGTTGTAGCTCGTGGAGCAGTGATCACACCTAACATAGGTGAACAAGAAATGCTGCATAATGTGCCTTTAGATCCTTCATGCAAGAAGGTGCATATTTTAACCATTGTGGAGGGTATGGAATCTGCTAATGTTCCTGTACCAAATGAGGTAGCAGATGTGTTTGAACTGAAGGATGCCCGTGGAAACATATTGGCTTAGCCCATGGAGCTCATTGATTTGGAACTTGAGGTACTTTGAATCTTCTTAAAATTCTCTTTGTATTCCTTTTATTGTTTTGATTATTATATAGATTAAAAACTTACTTATAATATTATTTAACGTACCTCCACCTGCTAGATCTAAGTCACCAAGTCTTAACAAAAAGGGGCCTACTACTGTTGTAGAGCATGATAAACAGTTTGACAGCATGCCTACAAAAGCGTCTCTTGTTGTAGCTAGTGCTAATGTGGTTTGTTCTGAACAAGATGCCACTACACAGAACATTCCTACAAGAAAACGAATGATCTGTCTAAAGATGTTGAACTTTTATGCCATGGAAGAAATGCAAGCTAGTGATATAATCAACATTGAGTTGTCAGAAGACGTTATAGGTTATCCAATCTCTGTTCCGATAACTTCTAATGAGATCAAAAAGTGGTATGACCAGCAACACGTGGAACTTTGTCACATGTCCGTATTCATCAAGTAAGAGTTATACATTAAGATGAATTCTTTGAATTTTGTGGTTTATGTATCATTCTCTTTGTTGCTTGACTTATTATTTGTACTTATGTTTTCCTAATGAATTAGGATCCTATTTGAGAAAACTAAAAAGGTGGGCAGTGAAAACCTTTTTCAATTTGTATGCCCTCATTACCTGTCCTCTGGTAATGGACATGATGATCAAGAGAGAAAGTGACACTTGGCAACCTCCTTCCAAAGAGGAAAAGATGAGTCAATATTTTTGGTTCCATACAACATAGGGTAAGTCATAATGTTATATGTTGTTTTATTCACATTTTAGACATCGCTAATCATATCTATCACTCTTTATATGTAGTCAACATTGGATTATGTGTGTCATTGATCCTAAGACACACACATGCTATTGGCTTGATCCATTAAGAGGTTCCATACGTCCTGATGTGAAGGAGATTGTAGACGTGTAAGTGTGGTATACATTTTGGCAAGTAATTTAGTAAAAATGTGCGTTCAAAATCAAAATTACATTGTATATCTTGTAGGGGACTGAAAATATTCAAAACAAAACATGGTGGTGATAAACAGCAACGCAAACATGTGAAGTGGAGCATAATCAAGGTATCTAATTTAGATTTGCAGCATCTTTGTTGTTCTAATTAATGTGAAGGAGATTTATCTTTCTAGTTTAAATTGCTCTAATGTGAAAGTAATGAAAGAGAAGTAACCCAAACCGTGGGTTTAAATTATTCTTTAATGTCAGCTGCCTGTCGTCCTTCTTGTTCTTCTTCCTTACTTTCGATTAAAGTTCCCCTTGCTTTGATGCAATTACGAGAGGCTCAAACTTTGGCCTTATTTTTAGGTAATTCTTTGAACAGAATGTTCTGGCCATTCACATAATTTAACCCAGTATAAAGGGACTATTATATTATTCACTCTTTGTGTGTCAATAGCCTCAAAGCTATAACCTATGCTGCTTCTGATATTGGCATTTCAGTGCTGGGTTGACAGGAAGTCTTTAATGTGGATTACAATGGCTTTTAAAATTTAGGCAGATGTGCACGCTGATCAGGTGTTTACATGTGTGTTATCTTGCAATCCTTTATCATGTTTCCTCTTCTTTTCATTTCAGGCAAACTGATCTGTTTCTGTGTCCACCTAAAACATAATAACATAATTCCACATGAAAATAGACACAAAATTTTGTGTAGTTGTGTCGTTTATCCACTTCGGTTTCTTTCTTTATGTGGAAACAGATTGCTTGGCAGCCCTTATGTCTACTTATTATTCTCCTTTCCTGATAATTGCTCTCAGTCATTAACTATTCTACTTTGCTTGCTGGTTTATGCATTTGTGATTTTGTGTATGTGATTTGGGACAAAGGTCGAAAGATTTCAAATTTGGTTGCTTCTTAAAAAAAAAATTTGTTTCCTTTCTTGATATTATTAGAGAGCTCAACAAGTTTTTCTTTGTGAAAAGCAACCTTAAAAGGTGGCGTGAGGAAGCTTTTACAGTAGCTTGAACCATATATTTGAATCAATTAATTAACTCATCTCTATCTACAGAGTACTAGTTCGCCTTGCCCTCTAGTTCTGGTTAAATTACTTTTCTAATTTGATTGTTTCTTCTTGTTGTCATTCTGCCTGAATTTGATTTCTTTGAATCAAGTTGACCACAAGATAATGTAAAAGTCATCATAATGCAAAGGGAGAATCGGAACTGGACTACTAGTTTAATTTGTTCTCAGTTGGATGGAGGTTTGAGAAAAAACTGTACCAGCACCTTTCCATATCCTATATACGCTACTTGCAAAAGAATTTGGGGAAGGTTGAATCACAGGTTCCTCAGTTTGTAATATAGATGATAGATGATGTATAATAATGTGTTATTTTTTTCCTTCCGTTTTTGTAGTGCCCAAGACAGCCGAGTCAAAGCATTTTTTGTGGTTATTACGTGATGAGATTCATGAAGAAGATTATAGAGAGCAGAAAAAGAATTGTTCCTGCAGAGGTAAACATATTCATTATACACTATCAAATGTATATATAATGATATTTATTAAGTAATGAGCTAATACTATTTTTTATTGTGCTTTCAAGTACTTGTGCGGATACAACGGTAGAGCGTACGAGTAAAATGAAATTGATGACATTCGAGAGCAATGGGCAGCTTTTATGCAGAAGCAGTTGGATTCAGAGTTTGACTAGTTTTCCGATAGTATTGATCAAGTGTAGCATGTAGCATGACAATGATACTCTCAAGACATCTATTCGATAGGTTGAATCGTTTGCTAGATGAATGCGCATTTGGATTGTAAAATACATTTGAATTATGCTTAGGTGTTGTATGTTTTGTTGACATGGTGATAGAAGACTTATGTTTTGTTTATGGAAAGTGTTTTAGTTGGTGTTGCTAGTTATTGTGGATTATATATTGTTGTGTCCACCGCATTATGGCTGGAACAAGTGTCATTGTGGATTATTATACTATTTCTACAGGATTATGGCCAAAACATGTGTCATTATGGATTGCCTAAATAGGTGTGATGCTGTAAGAACAAGATGCTTACAAAACTGTTATTTTACAAAAGAGAACTGTTAATCACAGTTGTAAATTGTAGCGTTTTTTGGTTGAATTTGACTATAGAAAACTGTTATATTAACAGTTGTCAATAGTGTTTACATGTCCCGAATTGTGTTAAAAGACAACTGTTTGTAACAGTTGTCAAATAATATTGATGTAACACCCCAACTCAATCCAGATGTGGTCTCGCAACTTAACAGTATATATGTAAACATGTCACAGCGGAATTCTTTACAATCCAGGACCTTGCCACGGTCTGACTACAGAATATACCGAACATTAGTACATAACAACCTTAACCAAATACATTTCCTTCTTACAATCCCCCTCACATCCTATACATCTTACTAACTCAATTGCCATACGAGTGTACATGCACAACTCGTAGGCCGCACATAACCCTTAACACTTGTACTCTCTTCTTACTTTTGCGACGGTCGCCTCCTGATGTACACCTGTGTAGTAAAAACAGCCCCCAAAGGGGGTCAGCACGAATGCTGGTACGATCCTCTCATGGCCCCCAAGCTAACGTGGCTACGACGACTAATTGTCGATAGCATGAAGGTTGATTAGATGCACAACATAATAGTAAATGCTGTAAACAATAATCCAAATATGAACAATCAAGTTCACACACATTGAACGACTTAAATGCGTTCCCTTAATTAGAGAGTTAGTTATTTAACTCCTTAAGTAATGTTCCCTCTTAATTTTAGTTCATCCATATCTCACCTCAATCTTAATCTTATCTTAATCTTAGAAACAACCACCCTTTAATAAGGAGTGGATGTGGCTTATCTTAATCTTAATAATACAAACCATCCTTTAAAAAGGAATGGTTGCAACTTATCTTAACCTTACCTTAATCTTAATCTTAACTTATTCTCAGTATACAAACCGTTCCTGGAAGGAAATGGTTGTAGCTTAATTCAAACCTGGGATTTAGGTGATCCCACCGCACCATCTTAATGCCACCTACTCTGGACGGGAGTCCAGCGTAGCTGGGCCAGCAACCGGCCCTAGGCTACAAGTCCGAAGACAAGTCCTTAATCGGAAGTCGAATCTGCTATAGATACCGACCCCCTTTCCTTAGCATGCATGACCGGAGATCGGTCCCGGGTTTCCTCACTCAACTTCCAGTTAGTAGTAGACTCAAGACCATGTGCATTGGTTAACCTCTTTCGGTTGATATCAAACCCATATTAGGGAATGTTCCTCAGTTCCACTCAATTCCTTACTAAACGTTGGTTAGTAAGTTCCCACGATATGTTGTGTTAGTTTTCAAACATCACACAACAATACAATAATCATGATGTTCCGGTTGCATGCTTTATCTTGTTTAGTGAGCACACAAAAACAAATAGCACACAAGCCGAGGGACACCTCATTAGCAAGCAGGTCACAAGAAGAACTGTACCGTTCACCGTTGGTCGTTCGGTTGTTTACTCTCTTCCGGAGTCCAATTCCCCAAGTCATAAAACATTCATTCAGTTTTAGGTTGTTAATCACTTAACTCAATTCAACTTACTTATCTTACTTAACTTACTTAACCCTTAATGATTCCAACCTAACACCTCTTAAGTCTTACATCTTAATCTTACAACTTAACCTTAAACTTTTAAGTTTATACTTAACTTAACTTAATCCCTTAAGCTCTTAGGGTCCTAATCATTACCACCCTACCAAAGGTATACCTTATTACCTATTACCATCCTAAGAATTCAAAATTTCTTTTTTTTTTATTTTTTTTTGGCTCGACCGAACTTCCGACCAACCTTACCTAAGGTCGGTCCATTCCAGAACATATTTCCGCTTGAAAATTCTACCCCGACCGACCTTGCAAGTCCGGTCCCAAGGTCGGTCCATTCCCGAGAGTTTCCCCCATGGGAAATTTAAGCTCGACCGAACTTCCCAAGTCCGGTCCCATGTTCGGTCGATTCCAGAGACTCAATTCCTTCACAAATTACAAGCCCGACCGAACTTGCAAGTCCGGTCCCCAAGTTCGGTCGGTTCCAGAAACTTTCTCCGGTAGTGTAAACTGAGCTCGACCGACCTTGCAGGTCCGGTCCCAAGGTCGGTCGGCTCCAGAACCTTATTTCTAAATTCCCATTTGACTCCAAACTTCTCCACAAGTTCCCCCATGTGTTCTAATACCATTTAGGCACTTAAACTCACCTTAGAACTTCCACCAAACTCTCCTAAAACAAGTTACAAAGATCTTCTTAAGCATTTACTAAATTCTTACAAACACTCCTAACACTTATCATATAATTCCTTACATTACCAACTTGTAACCTTACCAAAACTTCTACTATCCAAAGTGTTCCTTCTCAACCCATATAACTCCTCCTTAACATCATTGCACTCCATCTTGCTTGTTAAACCTTCCAAGGTTACCTTGCATGTCCATGCACAATTTCTCTTCTTTTCACTTGTTACTCATCACTCTTAAACTCTTAAGCCTGCTTATACATTTCTTTCCATTATCTTAATACCTTGACATTGTTCTTCATTTACCTTAACCATGCAACACCCTCCTTAGACATTTCCACTTCTCTTATGCAACTTACTCACCATTCTCACGATCATACCCTCTTATACGTTTCTAGTCATTTTCCTTGACGACTTACAACGTCCTCCTACCATTTTCACTTCCATCACCCAAGTCCACACATTACCATTCAACTAAACCTTACTAGTCCACTACTAGCATGATCACACTTACACAAGCTTCCAGACTCCTCATTGTTTTATTCTCTAATTCATACCTAAATCACCTTAAAGCATTATACACCTTTCCATTCAAATCTTTGCTCAAGCCTTAGCATTCCTCATTACATGATTTCGGTGTCTTTAATACACTCACCAATCCTCTAATTTCCTTATAGACCATTCTAGGTCATTCTCATCCTCAAGAACTTCTTAATTAACTCATTTCCACTCAAATTCCTTTTTATGACTCCTAGTAAATCCTAGGTCATATTAGTTCACCACCATCACCTAAACACTTATTTTCTACTCAAATTTTGCCATAGCTTCTCTAGTATCTTATCATGCCCACACACATTGTTTTTCCTCATTCAACCATCTCACACACATCAAGTTCTTCTCATCATATCCCATCACCCAAACCAACTCATCACAACAAACTCAATATATTGCAATAATCTTAAATTGCATAGCACTAAAGGCTCTTAAATGACATGGCTCTTAGGCCCTTAAATGACTTAAACTTAAACACTGAATTTCCCACATATAAAAGCTTTAAACCTGCAAATACACCCATCAATCTCATACTAGTTATAAAGTTCTTAAAACTCATCTTAAACTTATATTACTAACTCATTTCCTTTGGCTCCTTAGTCACAAGTTCTCAAGCTTATTTAAGTTCTTTTTCTTAGGTTACATAACCCATTACCTAATGTAAGCCCTAGGCTACATTGGTACCCATCTAAAACTCATTCCTTAAAACTTAAACCACCATTAGGTAAGCATTTTACCTTGTTTTCTCAAGCTTATCTTAACTTCCTCCTTAGACCTTCTTCTTACATGAATCTCGGCCACCACTTAAATTCCCCTTGCCAATGTTCTAATCAATATCCAATGACTCATATGAGTACTAAACAATACACTAACCTCAAGGAATAAAAACCTAGGTTAGAAATGTGTTCTAAGGCATAAAAGTGGATGGTTACCTTTGAAGTCTCAAGATAGACTTTGGCATTGAATGAAATAGGACCTCCACTAGTCCTTGGTGAATAAATCAAGCTAGAACAAGGCATAAAAAACAAGGCCCCATGAGAAGGAATTTTCGGCCATATAAGGAAGATGATGGAAACTTGGTTTTTCTTACATTTTCTTTACCTTAAGAGAATGGAGAAGCTAATGAGCTCTTCAAACTTGATTTTCCTCCATCAATGGAGTTTTCTCATGGCTCCAAACTTGAGCTTTGAAAGGTTTGAAAAGATAGAAAGATAGATCTTGGCCTAACTAATAGAAATATGTGTTTAGTTTTTGATTTGGAGCTAAAATGAGTAAGTTGTTGCCAAAGCAAGGTGGTGGTGCCATGGGTGCTGCTCCTACGTGAATGAAGGGAGGAAGAAGATGGTGAAATCGTTGGAAGAAGAGAAATGAAGAGAGAGAAGAAGAAAGGTGGCTAATATAAGATATTTGCTTTTATAGTACTCCTTTTAATTATCTCTTCTTTTCTTCCTTATTTGACTACCCATGGTGACTCATCCTCCTTAGAAAACCGGCCCCCTTGTTAAATAAGGGCATGTTTGGCCTTTGTTGACCAATTAACTAAGCTAAGTTGCTTAAAGACTAAACTAGTCACTATTTGGCACTATTCACAAACTAGTGCACATATTTCTGAAATTTTTGATTTCCCATTGATTTAGACTTCCTAATGTGGTACTAATTAGTACACATGTTGATTAAGATGTAATCATGGGCATTTAGCCACTCAAAACTCAATTCTAAGACAATTTCTCAAAAATGTGCTTTAAGACTTCTTAAAGCACATTTTGTGTTTTAACTTGTTTTCGAGCTTGGTTTTCTTTGGTAATTGGTTTCAAATGATCATTAGAATATTACTAAGGTCTTGTCATGATATTTGGGTATCACCCAAGTCTTTCCAAGCTTAGAAGCACATTTTGCCCTAATTGCCCTTAAGGCACTTTTTGTTTTTTCCTTGGTTTAAATTGTCTACCATCTTTCTAAGGCATATTTAGCCTTTCTACATCATTTGATGTTTACTTAGCATACTTAGGTTTGGGGTATTTCAATCTACCCCCTCAAAAGAACTTTGTCCCCAAATTCCCATGCATCTTATCTTATTAGGATACATATCTTACCTCATTCCTCCGATCATATAGATCATACTTATGTATACTTAAACTCATTGGATCATTAGATCCGCCATATTCTTATACTCAAATATCACACAACATGCTTAAGCATGTATAGCACTCAAAATTCTCTTTGTTTCTTTTGATAATTAAAAACATTCACATAATTTCCAACGTATTCTCCCATGTCCCCACCCCGGTCCCTAGACAATGGCTCATTCATCCTCGTCACCATGGGCCAAATACAAAACACTCTGCTCTCCCCTGTCACCGTCCGAAGACAAAGGCTCGTGCGTCCTCGAGCTTCATGGGCGAGACTTCAGTAAAAGGTAATCCTTTTTTTACGAGGTCATGTGAGAATAATTCTTCTAATTGAAAATACAATCAGCTCCAATTTCATTTTATCCTAAGGCCTCTCCCATAGTGATTTAATTGTGACCACTGGTAGGGAGTTTCAGGAATCATCCAACCCTGATGTGATCAGCATCAGTGTAGAACTATCCTTCCACCCCAATTTGTGTTCGGTTTCCCTTGATCCCTAGAAAATCAAGTTCCACCTCCCACGTCATTTTCAAACATCCAAATAATTCACTCATGTCCAATTTTCTATCTTTTTAGTTCTTCTAATCATAATCAATACATCTCCAAAGTGTGAACTCAGTCCATCAAACATTCCCGATTCATCTCTTAGTAATGTACCACCTCAGATTTAAATTTCCTACTAAGTTCTATAACTGTCTCATACCAATTCTCACCATCTTATATCTCATAGCATTACAATTTCCTTCCTCATCCTCATATCAAATAATATCTCATAGTGTTATCTTATTCTTATCTCACACATAGTCTCATATCGACTCATATCTCATATATTCCTTAAGTCTCCTTAATCCTCTTCCTTAATTCTCTAACTACTTGTACTCACGCCGGAGTTAACAATAGAGTACTTAATATGTATGGTATTCACATCTTCTATGTGAATAACCATGATTTATCTCAAATGTTTATGTAAAACATATTCTCAAATTATTTTGTGCTATGCACACCGTAGTTTATGTACTCAGTACACAAACATCGCTAAGCGTTTTCGCTACTACCAAACCCCCCTTAAAATGGATTAACGCCCACGTAATCAGCGTTATATCATCCTTGAACATAAGTTCAAGATGTCCTAATTCTCACCAAGTATTCTAGCTTCCAGTCATCTATCTCACTTACGATTCGATCAGAGGGTCCATAACTATGCTAATGACTTTTCTCTGCATCGAGGATTCTTAATGGTACTTATACCATATTCTTAACTTAGTTTGGTCTAACCTCAAAGGTATTGATCTGCTAGCTTTCGCTGCGCAACTCTGATAATCTTAGGCTTAACGCTTTTTTTTTCTTATACTTCATAGTATTATATATCCTCCTGCCCTCCTACAGTTTTAGGAATATTGGTCTCTCAATGGACACGTGTTATCTTTATATATACACGGCCTTAATGAGTTGTAACTCGTCTATCCATTCTCCTTGAAGGTCTTATGCTCATCTCTTAGTATTTTCTCGAATGTCTAATTGTTCTCCCCAACTGACCTTTGGTCTGAGGATGATTCTTAGTCTGAAACTACTATTTAGTGCATATCGTGCTTTACAGTCTTAATCTCTTACATCTTAAGACATGTCCAATGTCTGTACTTAACAATCCATGCTCTTCGCACTTCATAGTCCTTAATTATTTGTTCTCTGGTTCCTCTGTGTTGCTGGTTCAACTGAATTCTTCTCTTCGACTGTCTGTGGTAGTAGCTGCCTTGTGTGATCTTGCGTCGTTGTCCGTGGTACGGAGTCGACTACCTCCCGTGTTCCTTACACTACTCGTCTACATGCATGAGGTACCTTACTGGTACATTACTACTTACCCAACTAACTCATAATGAGCGTGTCAGGCCTGCAAGCCCCTGTGGGGTGCAGTTGTCCCACGTCTCGTTTTAGTAACTCATAGTGTCCATCACACGTTTAGCTATTGCTAATTATGAAGTATTCTGTTGTCGATCTCCTCTTCATCATCGTTCCATAATAACATTTATTGTTCTTCTTGAAGTTAATCAAGGGAAGTCCATTTACTGTGTTCTTGGGTACGGTATGCCAGCTCCTTCTGCATTGATTCTATTTCTTAGTAGCTTGGTCTCTTTCCATAGAGCCTCCTATCTTCTTTTCATATTCATTGAATTAGGAATGCCTTCCGTTCCTTAAGGAATGGGTTGGTGTGCTTCCTTTATAATCTTACCAAACCAGATCCAGACTACTGGCAATCAATGCACAGTTCGTCTACCATCTTATTTTCTTACTTATGCTGGTCTTAACTCATAAAATCTAATTGCCTCAGTGTTAATGCTTGATGACTCATACATAATGGTCGCCTTACTGCGCACCATGACTTAATCCACTTATCTAAATATTGTCACTAGTGGAACGCGAGGCTTTAATGACGGTGGTTTAATCACGGTTTAAACAGACACCGTGATTAATAGGAAGGCCGGAATTTATTAGCGACGATGATTGATTAACCCGTAATCAATAATCGATCGGAGGTTGGCGCGCCTTTTTTAGGAGGGACTTTAGATGACGGTTTTTAGTAAAACCGTAATCTAAAGTCCCGTGTTGACGCGCTTTACGGTCAACGGACTTTAGATTACGGTTTTACTAAAAACCGTCATCTAAAGTCCCTCCTAAAAAAGGCGCGCCAACCTCGTCAACGACGTCGTTTTGACCTGACGAAAAAATTTCCCGTATTATTTGATTTATTCGACTCCGCGCGTAATCTAAATTACAGTTAACGACGTCGTTTTAGCAGTGTATTTTAGATTAATAAAAACTTTATATTAATGTGTTACCTATGTTTGAAACCCAACATATGGCAAATAATTATCGCGCTATTTTTTTAATTTCGTTACACTTTAGATTACATTTAACGACGTCGTTTTACAGTGTATTTTAGATTAATAAAAACTTTATATTAATGTGTTACCTATGTTTGAAACCCAACATATGCCAAATAATTATCGCGCTTTTTTTTTTAATTTCGTTACACTTTAGATTACGGTTTTTGTGAGAACCGTCATGTAAAGTGTGACTTTAGTTTACGGTTTACATGTAAACCGTAATCTAAAGTCCATTTAAACATTTGCCTACACTCTGCACACTCTACTCTACTCACAGTAACTCTTCTTCTCTTTCGCGCTATCTTCCTCACTGAAATTGCCTCCTCTCTCCCGTCACCTTGCTAACGGCCATCGCCGCCGTCGCTCCCACCACCACCTTTGTCACTCCCTCATCCGCCGGTCACCACCCATCTACCACTGGTCTCACCGTCGACGTCTCTATCGCGTATTGGGTATGCGATCGCGATTGATTGTCGTTTTTTTCTAACTTTGTTCATATACATGCATTTCGATTGCAAGTTCTAACCTCGTTTGTATCGAATCCTGAGAGTGTAATGGCAAATGTTCTAACCTTGTTCATATATTTGTGCCCAGATTCACAGTTAATTGCGACCTAGTTCGTGGGCTGATTTCTACACTACTTGCCCACTTCGGTGCTTAGTTACGGTAACTTTGCAAACCAATCTGTAAACTGCTGTATTTATTTGTTCTTAGCATTTAGTATTACAATTAATACATAATAGTGTAGTTTTAAAAATGCTACTACTTAAAACTGCCACAGGAAAGAAAGTAAGTTCAAGTATATTACCGATTCCTGAAAAATGAATGGTACAGAACTGTAGCATATCTCAGTTTCATGAATGGAACAGAACTGTAACAAGTTGTTTGAGTTTTGGTCTGGATTTAAAAGCTTAATGGAATATTTAAGTAACTGGGTAAGGAGTTAGGAGAAGTATAATCAGTTGAAAGGAAAAAAACAGACAGGGAAGAAAGCAAGAACACAACTCAGTTTCTGTTTTGATTTCAGTTTGGATTTCAGCTTCAGTTTCGTATCAGATCAGGTTCTGACTAATTCTGCATCTGTAACAAAGTTGCCTTGGGTTTAGTTGAGTTAGAAACTTTATAACACACCAAATTGACAGGATCGACAGTTTAGAAAGGTTTGAGAATTCAAACACGTGAACAAACAGAGAGGAGTCATACACCAGTCTCTGTCTGTCTGTTTCTTTTCTTTCAGTTTCTATTTCTGTTTGAGTTCTGTGTGAATCTGTTCAGTAGAGGCAACAGAAAGATGTTGTCGTTTTTCTTTTTCTGTAAACTAAATACATCAGTGAAGATAAGTTTATGTATGTTACCAGTTCTAGATGGTGCGTGCGAATTTGACTTTGATAAAACTGATTTGGAGACGTTAGAAATATAGGGGAGATGCTGTCGATTTTTTTCCGCGGTTTAGCTAGCATTTAACCTTGATTTTTTGATGAATTCTAATGTTGTCGTTTTTCATTTATGCATCAGGACTACGACTTTATTTAGGCTTCCGACCTCAACCGTCTTAGCATCGGCTAATCGTCTACCAGAGGTAAGATTTATATATATACATATAATATTTGACAAACTACCAAACATAGTTATCCGCCCAAGATATACCTAATAGAGGTATATCTTCGGCAGTCCCTGTCGGGACTGTCCACGATTGTTAAATCACACACCTAGGGTGTGAATGTGCTTTTAATATGTACTTTATTGATTATTTCAGCAGTATCTCTTTATTGTTCTTCGAATGCATATATTATTGATTAATATCATAATATCGTGCATTTGAAGAACTGTAGGGAGATGCTGCCGAAATTTTCAATAAATTACATATTAAAAACACGTTCACCGGTGGGATTTAATACTCATGGATGGATTTAGGTTGATAAGATACAAAAGTGTAAAGACTCTGCCACGGGTGACGGTATGAAATGGCTGCCTTCATATAAATAGCTAGAAGGAGATGGAACGTTCGTGGATTTACAGCGGAAATTTGGACGACAAGTTTTTAGAAGGAGTTGATAAGTTATGCACGGTGTTGGCGAACAATCTGAAACCTACAGACAAGGGATACATATTTTTCCGTGTATCGACTGCCAAAACAATCTGAGATATCGCGGCGTTGAAACAATTAAGGAACATCTGATCCGCCGCGGTTTTACAAAAGATTTCCAAGACATAATCCGATGGCATGGTCAGAGTGCGTTCGATGTTATTAAGCCTGACGAAGGGGATAATGGTCAGGCAAACACAGAAACAGAACTTGGAGATGATACAGTTGCTGGTGATCCAGAAGACGTTACACGAACGTTGTGCCAGATTTCTGGGATGATGACATTGAGACTATGCTTGAAGATGTGGAACGACATTACTCTAACACGCCAGACAAGCATGAAAATTTGTTGGATTCATCCAAAACACTGTTGTACCCCGGGTGTGACCCTACAAAGTTAAGCAAGTTGAGTGTCGTCCTCAAGCTATTCAACTTGAAAGCGAAACATGGCTGGAGCGACGTAAGTTTCACTGACCTCCTGGAACTATTGAAATACGTTCTTCTGGTGGACAACGTTTTACCCAACGACTACGTACTCAGCCAAAAAAATGATGTGCCCAATGGGTATGGGGTACCAGAAAATTCATGCTTGTCCAAATGGTTGCATGCTGTTTTGGAAATCGGATGAATTTGCTGAAAGCTGTTCAGCATGTGGAGCGTCACGGTATAAGAAACAACAAACTCACATCAGCGGTAGTAAGAAAGGTTCACCAGCTAAGGTATTGTGGTACCTGCCCATCATTCCAAGGTTCAGACGTTTGTTCTCCATTGAGAAAGACGCAGAGAATCTTCGGTGGCATTCAGTTCACAGGAAAAAGGATGGCAGATTGAGACATCCCGCTGATGCACCACAGTGGAGAAACATAGACGTAAAATTTCCTGAGTTTGGTAACGAACCGAGAAACCTAAGGCTAGGCTTGTGCACGGATGGGATGAACCCTTACGGTACTTTGAGTAGCATACACAGTACCTGGCCTGTGCTTTTGGTTATTTACAATCTACAACCCCCACTACTACCGCCCGTGGTTATGCATGAAACCAAGACACATCTTGTTGTCTTTTTTAATATCTGGTCCAAAGCAACCGGGCAACAAAATTGACGTATTCCTACAACCTTTGATAGAGGATCTACAACTCTTGTGGAATGAAGGGGCTACGGTTTACGACTCATTCAGTAAAGAGGACTTCAATTTGCGTGCTATGTTGTACTGCACAATCAATGATTTCCCCGCCTATGGTAATCTTTCAGGCTATTCAATCAAGGGGGCGTTGGCGTGTCCGATTTGTGGTGAAAACACTTGTAGCATTCGCTTGAAACATAGTGGGAAAACCGTGTATATGGGCCACCGAAAAATGCTTCCAAAAGGACATAAGTATCGAAAGATGGCGAAAGAGTTCGATGGGAAAACTGATCACAGCATGGCGCGCCAGCCTTTGACAGGTACAGAGATTTACAAAAAGTTGGATAATATTGTGAACAACTTCGGGCCGCCAACCAAAAGTGGTGAAAAAAGTGTCTGGAAAAAGAAATCAATATTTTGGGAACTACAGTACTGGCAGCATCTGGAGGTTAGACATTGTATCGATGGGATGCATGTCGAGAAGAACGTGGGTGAAAGTTCACTAGCACCCTTTTGAACATAAAAGGAAAGACAAAGGATCATTTGAAAGGAAGAAAAGATTTAATTGAGTTGGGCATACGCACAGAGCTTGGCCCGCAAGAACGTGGAAAACGCACATTCTTGCCTCCTGCCTGTCACACTCTGTCTAAAGAAGAGAAACATAGTCTATGCAGTACCCTTTACAACATCAAGGTGCCATCAGGTTACTCCTCAAACATAAGAAACCTAGTGTCCATGACAGATTTCAAATTAGTAGGAATGAAATCTCACGATTATCATGTCCTACTTCAAGAATTTTTGCCAATTGCACTACGTGGGATCTTGCCGGATGCTGTCAGACACACAATCACAAACGTCAGTGTCTTCCTCAAATCCATTTCGTCTAAGGTTCTTGATGTGGACACTCTGTCTAAATTACAAAAGGATCTTATTGTGACAATGTGCCAGCTGGAGATGTATTTTCCTCCATCGTTCTTCGACATAATGATACATCTCCTCGTGCATCTTGTAAGAGAGATTCTGATGTGTGGTCCTTTGTACCTTCGCTACATGTATCCGTTCGAAAGGTACATGGGTGTCCTGAAGAAGAAAATGAAGAACCGTCGTCACCCAGAGGGTAGTATTATAGAGGGCACTATCACAGAGGAAGTTGTAGACTTCTGCACCAATTACCTAGAAGGTGTCGATACCATTGGACTTCCACGTTCTAGACACGAGGGCAGATTGAAGGGTGTTGGCACGGTTGGAAGGAAACTGAAAAGAATTGACATAGACACTCTTAACAAAGCTCATTTAGTTGTGCTAAGTCATCTTGAAGATGTTGAACCATACTTTGATGAACACTTGTGTGTTTTAAGAGCACAATATCCAAACATGAGTGACGTCAGACTACAAAATGAGCAGAATAGGACATTTGTCCGATGGTTCAAAGAGAGAGTGTTGTCCGATCAGTCCACGAATGTGCCTGAACTGATTAAAGTAGTTGCATTTGGACCAAATCTGGATGTAATTTCTTATGAGGGGTACGATGTCAACGGATTCACCTTTTTCACAGAACGTCAGGATCAGAAGTCAACGAATCAAAACAGTGGTGTAGAGCTTGAAGCTTATCAAAACTTATATGACGTCGGTGTCGTGGGTCATAGTCCTGTCTCAGTACAACAATCATATTTCGGTGTTATACAAGACATCTGGGTATTGGACTACAACAGCTACGAAATGTGTGTTTTCCGCTGTAACTGGGTTAACAACATTCATGGCTACCGTGAGGAGGAGCATGGTATGAAACTGGTTGATCTGTCTAGAGCTACTCCCACGGTTGAGCCATTCGTTGTTGGGACGAAGGTTAAGCAGATATTTTATGTAACTGATCCCTGTAATCCTAGATGGTCTGTTGTGCTTAAAGGGAGAAGAGGAATAGTTGGTGTGGATGGTGTGGTTGATGAGGATGAGTATGATGCAGAAGATGAACCTCCAACTGTTCCTATTTCATTGGAAGAGGCTGAGGTCACAGGTCATCGTGAGTATATACGATCAGACCATAACGAGGGAATGTGGGTTGAGAGATAATGGTGTATGTAAGTTATTACTATAAAAATTTATATGAAATTACCACTCTTTTATTTATTGCTTGTTTATGACCATTATGAAATGCTTAATTTAATTCAAATTGTATTTCAATCCTTGCAGGCATGGCTGATCAGGACATGGCTGATGCAGAGTTCGATTTATTTTGTCGTGAGGAGGAGGAAAATGAGCAGCGAATGGTACCGGTCCCATCTACATCTGCCGCTGCTGCTGTTGCCCCATCCACATCTGCCGCTGCTACTGTTGTCCCTCCACATCTGCCGCTGATGCTGTTGGCCCTTCCATGAGTGCACCTTCTACGAGTGCTACTCAGAGACCCAGAGGTAGAGGTCCGACCCGTGGGTTGAAACTGCAGAAAGAGGATCAGATTAGTCTTCTGTGGGACCAGTATGGGAGGTATGGTGGGGGCAGCAGGTCAGAGTTCGGTAGTATGCTAGGGACTCTGGCCAGATCACATTGCTGCATCAACCACCACATGGAAACAAGTCCCGCAAGAAGTAAAGGAGACCATCTGGAAGAAGGTGCAAGAACGGTACAAGATCCCAGAAGAAGTGAAGAAGACCGTTCTTTCTTTGGTGGCCGGCAAAGCTAAATCATTCCGCCACTACTTGGTTGAGCATTGGATCAACAGGGTGCCCCCACGTGAGCCTCCGCCGTATGTTGTGTACAACGGCATGATCACTGAAGAGGAGTGGAAGGAGTTCGTTGAGCGGCACGCCACCCCCGAGTTCAGGGTATGTTAGTGTGTACTCTTTTCTTAATTAATGCTCATAATGCTTTATCCCTGATTTTCTAATTAATTTCCTGTTGTACTTTCTTAACAGCAAGTACAAGAACAAGCACGGCAAAACCGTGAAGCTAATCTCTACCCCCACACCATGGGACGAAGGGGATATGTGGGCAGCCTCGAGGGATGGAAAGAAGCTGGTTTGCTGACACGGAGGAACGAGGATGGAAGTGAATGCCCGATCGAGGATGTCTCTGAGGCGAGGAGGGTGCAGATGTACATACTGGGACGCCAGAAAACGACCAGCGAAGGTCAGAGGATATTTCCTAATGCTGCGATGGAACAACTGGCTAACCAAATTGTAAGTATTTGAAAGTAGCTGTTAAATAATTTACTTATATACTCAAGTGTTTGTTGATCTTAAATTTAGTGTTAACTTCTTTGAAAATTGGACAGTACGAAGCGGCACAGAGAGGAGAAGTAGACTTACACGCTCCTCCTTCTCAAGACGACGCGCTCAATCAAATGCTTGGGAAGAAGGATCACCCGGGGCGTGTTAGAGGATTTGGGGGAGAAGTACGTCAGAAGAACGTATTCCCGCCATCTGCTAGGAAGGGTCAGATGAGTGCTGCTGAAGTCGAGGCGATGGTAGAGCGTAAGTTCGCTGCTGAGCGCCAAGCTAATGACGAGAAACAGGCTGCTGAGCGCCGGGCTATCGAGGAGAGGCTGCAGGAAGCGTTGAATGCGATTGCACATGCGACTACTCAGCAGCAGCAGCTAGATCCTCCTCGACTATCTTCCTCGTCTAGTTGTGCTCCGGCCGCTGACCCGTACCCGTTTGCCAACATCCAGGTTAACTTTGTTTAACTATTTTTCTCCTAAAATAAAGTTATTTAAATAGTATTAGATTGGACTCACTTATTTATTTCACGTATTATCTCTGTTTATTAAAGGAGCAAAAAAAATGTCGTCTCCAAATACCATTAGACGGGCACCCTGTAGATGCGGCCTACGGGACGGTGTTGCCATCAGGTCCACTCACGCTCATCAGTTTCGTACGTCTACCCCCATTCTACGCGCGTGTGACCTTGGACCTGATAGTTGATGGATTTGAGCATGCATACCTTCCGATGGCGTTTGACAACAAATGCACGCTGATCGAAGCGAAGGGAGACATATTGCCCTGGCCAGCATGTTATATTGTTGTCACCGATGAGGTAAGACTGTTTGACAACCATTTAGTATCTAATAAAATGCATTATTTAGCATTAAGTCTAATCTAATCTATTATAGATCCCTGAGCTTCCTCGCCGCGTAACCCGGCCCAGACTAGAAGAGACCAGCGCGCCGGCGAATCCTGAGATCCCTGAGCTTCCTCGCCGCGTATCCCGGCCCAGAGAAGAAGAGATCTGCGCGCCGGCGAATCCTGTCAGAAGTACAAGGGTATGTTCTAGATAATTGTTTAATGTTACTATAATAATCAATTAGTAATTATCTTTACATTGATGCTTTACTGTTTGTGTGTGAAGGGTAAGAATCCAGTGAGTCGGGGTGCGAAAGGTAAGAATCCAGCGCCCGTCCGGGGTCGCACCAGGACTTCTGAGGCGCCTAAAAATAAGCTCACACTGCCACAAAAACTTGTTAATGTTTTGGGGCCCAAGCAGATGAATCTCTACGACAAGATCATGTTGAAGTCATCTCAAACTAACAACTTCATGATGACGCTTCCAAAGTCGATGTTTCACTACGAAGAAGATATGATGACGGCAATCAACTTTGAGGACATCAGAGAGATGATGTGTGGAGATTATCTGAACATTAACATTATTCAAGCTTATCTAAAGTAAGTGTTCTTTCCTCATACTGTAAAAACATATAGAATAAGTATCTATGAAGTTGCATTGGCTAACTTTTTATAGTACATGTGATATAATAGATGTCTGCTTGAGAGATGTGCTGAGAAGGACATGACCTCCATTACTGCGGTGTGCCCGGAGCGTTTATCGTACGACTCAGTCACTAGGGACCCGGGGAGGTTTTGTGAATACATGATTCATTGCTTCAATGTTGTTGATCAACAGAATAAATTATTCATTCTAATGCCGTATCACCAAACGTGAGTTCTAATATAAAATTACATACTAATTAGCTAACTTTTTTACCTTCATTTCTCATTTCATTTTGTATTTGACATTGTAGCCACCACTGGGCTTTGTTTATATTCTGCGCTGCCACCGCTACTCTGCTCGTTCTAGATCCACTAGGGCAGTGGACAGAATTCAACACTGAAGACTTAATCAAAGAGTAAGTTTTTATTACTATTTAATTGTTTGTAAGTTTTTTGAACCAAAATTAATGTACTTGTTCATTTTGCTAAACGCTTTTGTTAATATATGTAACAGTTGTTACAAAAAAACCCCTCAGGGAGAGTTTGGTGATTTGACCGTCAATTACATCAAGGTTTGGTAATTCATGTATTTCATTCGTGCTGCTATTATCTTTGTACAATTGTTTTACATTTGTGAATTTTGGTGATTTAGTGCCCTACCCAAAAGGATTCTAAGAGTTGCGGGTACTACGTGATGCGGTATATGTACGAGTTCTGCGGGTACTTCCCAAGTTTTAAGAATGATATTGACAAGGTAATACGAACGCTGTCTTGTATTTAATTCTTTCGGCAGATTTTTTGTGTCTTTATCTTAATCTCATTATGTGTTCCATTCCTTTTCTTGTTGCAGATTAAAGAGCATTATGCCAGATTCAAGACTTATGCTCCTGCCGACTTGTTGCATGTCAGAGAGAGCATGGCAGCCATGTTTATGAGAATGGAGTGGTAGACTAGCTAGCTCTGCTGTAACATATATTTTTTGTTAGTTGCTGCTCTGATTCTGTTAGTTGCTGCTGCAACAGATTATATTGTGTAACAAATTATATTTTTTGTTAGTTGCTCTGATTCTGTTTGTAATGAATTATGCTAGCTGCTGCTGTAACAGATTCTAGCTGTTGTATTGAATGTTTCTGTTGCAATTGTGCGCAGAAATGAATTTGCAATTGTTATCTCTGTTGCAATTGTGTAACAGATTGAATATGTTACAGATTTTCGATCTGGTGCTTTATTAGATGTTATCTCTGTTGCAATTGTGTAACAGATTGAATATGTTACAGATTTTCGATCTGGTGCTTTATTAGATGTTATCTCTGTTGCAATTGTGCGCAGAGAATGAATTTGTGTTGTTGGTATTTGATTCAGGGGTTCAATTGTGCAGTTTCTGCCCTCTGTTGCTTATCTGTTACAATTCTGTCTCTGTTGCAATTGTGTAGATTTGTAAAAAAAAAAATAAAAAAAAATTACACTTTAGATTACGGTTCTAACAATAACCGTAATCTAAAGTCCTTTGGGCGCGCGCGCCAAAAGACTTTAGATGACGGTTATTGCCAAAACCGTCATCTAAAGTGTCGACTTTACATTACGGTTATTGTAAAACCGTGATCTAAAGTCCTTTGGTTCGCGCGCCGCCAAAGGACTTTAGATCACGGTTTTACAAATAACCGTAATGTAAAGTCAATGACATGCGGGCCGGAAAAGGGACTTTAATTACGGTTTTAAACCGTAATTAAAGAAACGCCATCTTTATTGACGCCCGCATAGATTACGGTCTAGAACCGTAATTATACACGGTTTTGGATCGTAATTAATGGGTCGCGTTCCACCAGTGTGTACTCACGACCACTACTACCGTGGTAGTTGGCCCTTACCGTGTTGCCCATCAATGGTGCAACCTCTTATTCACTTATTCTGATGTCTTAGCTTATACTCGATCCCTTCTTGGTGTAAATACACTGGAAGTTCTCTCATTCCGGTGTATGGTGGTTTTCATACCGTGCTGTAAAATAGTTGACTTTTAATATGAAGATGTTCTGTTCCAATTTCAGATTCGTAGTAGGCTAATTCCTCTCGCATTCTTTTATCCTTATGATTCTGCTTACCATGCAATTTAACCGGTTCCTGAAGAAGTCATTCACTGAATCACAAGCTCTTCTGAGCATTGATTAATTGACGTGCCATAATGTGCACTCCAATGTTTATCTCTGTCCATTACTAATTCTACATCCCGGGTGTTGGATATGGGGTCTATCTGTGCACTTTCCTTATTACTCAAGTGTATCTGGTATGTTCTAAGGTAATCTCAAGGTTCATAGTTTCCATTTTCTAAATAAAGTTTACTTCATCTCTAATAAGTGAAAGCCCTTTTGAGGGGTTTATTCCCACTCATGGCCTCACAACAAGGAGAGGTATCCCCACCCTAAAAGGCATGGTTCGTTCTCCGCCCCTGTCCTTAGCATTATCTCAATATTCTCATTGGTACTCTTTCTTAGTAATATCTTCCCCAATCTAGTTATAGGTTTGTAACCGTTCACATCTACACATTGCAGTTCCTCATGGCTTAATAAGGTCTCTCACAAACTTACTGTACCTCGGCCCTGCTGTTTTAACATCCTCGGCTCGTAGGCTCTTAGCGCTTAATGCCTCGTTTCATTATTGTACTCTTACTCACCTGACTCACCTGCTGGTCACCTTATGAGATTCTGGTTCTTTGATCACTATTCACCGTTTGGTTACCTACTAAATGTGGTATCTGGGTTCATGGTAAGTTGCTGCTGCTAATGCTTCTTGCATGGAAGTTTTCAGGTGATCTGAGGTTACTTAATGCCTTTGACAATATGTCATTTACTAGGCTCATGTCTTTTAGTAGTCGGTTAGGTTCGTATTGGCGTTTGCCTTACGGTGTCCAAGTTGGATATCATCCTGTCGTCTTATACTTCCATCTCAACGCTTCGTTCAACTTCTGTTGACTACGCCACCCGTTGATGATCAATCATACTTGGGTGTTAATGAGTTAGACGAACAGTACTAGCTGTCATTCATCAGTTTGTTCGGCTCGACTACGCCCGCTCTGTGGGGGTAGTCCTCTGAGCTTTCTCCGTGGGATTCGTATGTCCTTAACTCTTGGTAGGTTATATCTTAAGTCTACTCTCTCTGTCCTTGTTTCCGGGGTTTACTAACATATTCATCGAAGTTGTTGTTATCGGCAAGTTTAACGGTCCATCTCGGGAGTTTATCCCGCTCTTTTTGGAAAACGTTATGTCAACGGTCTTAATGGTATCTTATTATACATTCCTTGTATGTTATTGCTTACATATTGTTTTGCTCGGATCACCGAGCGATCTCTTAGGTTTTCCTCGTGAAGTTTGAGATTGGTGTTCTTACGTACTGTCGGTTGTTGTTGTGGGTTATACCGTTGCTAGTATTTATATGGTTTAGTATTTCGTCTAAGTTCAGCTCCCTGCTGACTGATGTGTCGACTCATCTCATCATGGTCAGGCCGTCAGGCCCTTCCAAGGTCTTATTTTTCTGTTCTTATGGATTTACAATCCGGTATTAATATATGCTACAACTGTAGCGTTCTCCTATTTCTCCATGATGGCTTTCCGTGTAGCTTAACCGTGGTAGCACTTGCTATGGCAAGTGCGCCATGCAGGATGGGCTATTGGTGCAAGGTACATTGGTAGCGATACTTCCTTCTAATTTCCATGTAATTGGTAGTCCTCGGGACTCCTTCGATAATCTCTTATTTTGGATAACCGTCCATCCGGCAGTTTCCTTGTTGTATGAGGTTTGGAGTTTCCGTTTCTAACTGGACTTTCCAGTAATATCAATCCTCATGCTTTGTATTATCCTACTGCTATGCTCCTTCGGACCACTGTCCGGTACTCATGTCACTTCCCTTTTTCTTTCTATTGCACCCGTAGTGCTTTCCTTATCATTGGTATTGCGGGTTATTTCGACTGCGTAGCATGTACCCATGTTGCCGGTAATTACCGTTCCCTTACTGTTAGAATTCCATAGGTAGCGCCTTTTCTCTGTTGCGCCCCATTAGAACCTCCAAGTTCTCCGTAACTGTTGTAACAAGTTGTTTCTCGTATTGCTTACTGTTAGCTAACTGCCAGATCGGGTTTCCCCGAGTAAGAGAAGGCTTTCTTCTCTCTGGCGTTTGTTCCACATATTCAGGGTTAGGGATGTGGAGGGCGGGTCTAGGTACTATGGATATCCGGTAGACACCGGGGAGTCCCGACTAACGCACCTCTCACTCTACCTCTTAACCCTTAACCCATAACTCAAACTCAACCTCAGTATTCACCTAAGTTCGGTATTTCTTGTCTTCAGAGCGTAACTACGCTCTGATACCACTTTTTGGTAACACCCCAACTCAATCCAGATGTGGTCTCGCAACTTAACAGTATATATGTAAACATGTCACAGCGGAATTCTTTACAATCCAGGACCTTGCCACGGTCTGACTACAGAATATACCGAACATTAGTACATAACAACCTTAACCAAATACATTTCCTTCTTACAATCCCCCTCACATCCTATACATCTTACTAACTCAATTGCCATACGAGTGTACATGCACAACTCGTCGGCCGCATATAACCCTTAACACTTGTACTCTCTTCTTACTTTTACGACGGTCGCCTCCTGATGTACACCTGTGTAGTAAAAACAGCCCCCAAAGGGGGTCAGCACGAATGCTGGTACGATCCTCTCATGGCCCCCAAGCTAACGTGGCTACGATGACTAATTGTCGATAGCATGGAGGTTGATTAGATGCACAACATAATAGTAAATGCTGTAAACAATAATCCAAATATGAACAATCAAAGTTCACACACATTGAACGACTTAAATGCGTTCCCTTAATTAGAGAGTTAGTTATTTAACTCCTTAAGTAATTCCCTCTTAATCTTAGTTCATCCTTATCTCACCTCAATCTTAATCTTATCTTAATCTTAGAAACAACCACCCTTTAATAAGGAGTGGATGTGGCTTATCTTAATCTTAATAATACAAACCATCCTTTAAAAAGGAATGGTTGCAACTTATCTTAACCTTACCTTAATCTTAATCTTAACTTATTCTCAGTATACAAACCGTTCCTGGAAGGGAATAGTTGTAGCTTAATTCGAACCTGGGATTTAGGTGATCCCACCGCACCATCTTAATGCCACCTACTCTGGACGGGAGTCCAGCGTAGCTGGGCCGGCAACCGGCCCTAGGCTACAAGTCGAAGACAAGTCCTTAATCGAAGTCGAATCTGCTATAGATACCGACCACCTTTCCTTAGCATGCATGACCGGAGATCGGTCCGGGTTCCTCACTCAGTAAGTTAGTTAGTAGAACTCAGACCATGTTTATTGGTTAACCTCGTTCGGTTGATATCAAACCCTATTAGAGGATGTTCCTCAGTCCCATCAATTCCTTACTAAACGTTGGTTAGTAAGTTCACGATATGTTGTGTTAGTTTTCAAACATCACACAACAATACAATAATCATGATGTTCCGGTTGCATGCTTTATCTTGTTTAGTGAGCACACAAAAACAAATAGCACACAAGCCGAGAAACACCTCGTTAGCAAGCAGGTCACAAGAAGAACTGTACCGTTCACCGTTGGTTGTTCGGTTGTTTACTCTCTTCCGGAGTCCAATTCCCCAAGTCCTAAAACATTCATTCAGTTTTAGGTTGTTAATCACTTAACTCAATTCAACTTACTTATCTTACTTAACCCTTAATGATTCCAACCTAACACCTCTTAAGTCTTACAACTTAATCTTACAACTTAACCTTAAACTTTTAAGTTTATACTTAACTTAACTTAATCCCTTAAGCTCTTAGGGTCCTAATCATTACCACCCTACCAAAGGTATACCTTATTACCTATTACCATCCTTAGAATTCAATTTTTTTTTTATTTTTTTTTGGCTCGGCGGAACTTCCGACCGACCTTACCTAAGGTCGGTCCATTCCAGAACATATTTCCGCTTGAAAATTCTACCCCGACCGACCTTGCAAGTCCGGTCCCAAGGTCGGTCCATTCCCGAGAGTTTCCCCCGTGGGAAATTTAAGCTCGACCGAACTTGCCAAGTCCGGTCCCATGTTCGGTCGATTCCAGAGACTCAATTCCTTCACAAATTACAAGCCCGACCGAACTTGCAAGTCCGGTCCCAAGTTCGGTCGGTTCCAGAAACTTTCTCCGGCAGTGTAAACTGAGCTCGACCGACCTTGCAGGTCCGGTCCCAAGGTCGGTCGGCTCCAGAACCTTATTTCTAAATTCCCATTTGACTCCAAACTTCTCCACAAGTTCCCCCATGTGTTCTAATACCATTTAGGCACTTAAACTCACCTTAGAACTTCCACCAAACTCTCCTAAAACAAGTTACAAAGATCTTCTTAAACATTTACTTAATTCTTACAAACACTCTTAACACTTATCATATAATTCCTTACATTACCAACTTGTAACCTTACCAAAACTTCTACTATCCAAAGTGTTCCTTCTCAACCCAAATAACTCCTCCTTAACATCATTGCACTCCATCTTGCTTGTTAAACCTTCCAAGGTTACCTTGCATGTCCATGCACAATTTCTCTTTTTTTCACTTGTTACTCATCACTCTTAAACTCTTAAGCTTGCTTATACATTTCTTTCCATTATCTTAATACCTTGACATTGTTCTTCATTTACCTTAACCATGCAACACCCTCCTTAGACATTTCCACTTCTCTTATGCAACTTACTCACCATTCTCACGATCATACCCTCTTATACGTTTCTAGTCATTTTCCTTGACGACTTACAACATCCTCTGTAACACCCAAACTACTAACAATACACTTAACAACACCTTGCAGCGGAAATCACAACTCACAACATAACTTAAACTCCTTGGTGTTACACGCCGTTAACCACCTACGTGGCTAACAAGGCTAACATACATACATTGTACCGGTCTGATGGACTGAACTCCCGAACAACTACATATAATCCCGTTCCATGTCCAACAATCATTATACACTTACATTACAGCTGTACCGAGTAATTACCAACTAACACCGATACACTTTCGGTCTTACTACACCTATAATACATCCACAATTCTCATGACTACCACATACAAACACTACCCCGTCCTACTCTCGAACGGCTTCCAGTTCCTTGTACCTGAAAATTATGGGAGCCCCCAAAGGGGTCAGCACCTTTGCTGGTATGGTAATCCCCAGCCCGCATGCTACCGGGCCACGCACAACTATTTGTCGTCTTAGCATGCGGTTGATTTATTTCAAACGCACAAACTCACACGTATCATGCTTATAAGCATACATCCATTAATAGGGCACAAACACAAATTAGCACACACACTCAATAACGACATACTTCACTTAATAACATACTCAACTTAATTTCTCTCCTCTGAGAGGATATAACTTTACTTGGGGAGTGCCGGGGTGATATCAGCCCGAGCACAACATACATACATTTCCTTTACTTGAGTGGCGGCCTCATATAGGACCGATCACAACATACATAGTTTCCCCCTAACTCCAATAGTGATGAGGTAGGTAAGCCTTGGTTAAGCTTGTGGGTGGTTGTAATTCCAGGAGGAAGAACAACCGTAACATAACAAAGAGGGAGTCGAAGCAAACTTAGGCATCGACACCCTACCAACATTATACATAATTTCCCTCCTAGCCCGATGTGGAGGTCGGGTAGGTAAGCTTTGGCTAAGCTAGTGGGAGGTCGAAATCCAATGAAGGAAACCACCCTAACATAACAGATGGGAGTTAATTCTCATATATGTATTAACTCCCAAACAACATGCGCGACCGGAATGACCGGATTCCTCTCCATACATAACATATACTTATTAGTTAGAGGTTCCTTATGGAACTTACCACATACATACATCACATAGTGTTACTACTACTCGGTTAGACACATATGGGGAGTAATATCCCTTTTTAACAAACATGAATAACTGTATCCAATAACAACAACAACAACATAATCAATTCACATACATCACTCATAATAACAACATACACTAACGCACGGATAGCCGTAGTTAGAACGTTCCCATGGTTGGGACGTTTATTCCGAATACCGATCTCTTATGTGAACCTAAAGTCGGTTAACCATTATTTAACACATAACTAAGGTTAAGCGGTATCGGAATTAATTACGCCACAATAATGAATTACTGTAAACTCATTTCATGCTTTATCTTGCAAGGCGGCAAACACACAGAAAAACACATTGGCATACAAGCCGGTGTAATCCGGTAGGACACAGGTTGCAAGAAAACCATACCTGTCACCGTGGGGAATTACTTTACCGGGTGTGCTCACGTTCCTCGGTTCACACTTGTTCCTCATGTCTTACTCTTGAACCACTATTTACATGTCAAATGGTTCAATTAATATTAAGGCGTTACGGTGGGTACATAATTGCTACTCCCGTACTTACCCCGTTATCCCGTTATTTCGGTTTAACTTTATGTACTTAAACTCACAACTTCCTCAATCACTTCCAACACTTGTTTATACTTATTAGGACTTTTAAGTCACCAAACAACTCCTAAACACCATCTAAACCAATACCATTCAATCTCCCATGGTTAGAACCCTTAAAAACACTTCTTAGGCAATTCTGGGGGTGGTCCGGGACTTGGTCCTAACCCTAGGTCCCGGACCAATCAAAGAATGAGCTCTCGGCCTATTTTCATACACTGGTCCGGGACTTGGTCCTGGACTAAGGTCCCAGACCACTCCTTGTTTTGAGTCTCGAACTGATTTTAAATGCGGTCCGGAACTTGGTACATATCCCAAGTCCCGGACCCTACTAAAAGCTGCTGTTAAGGTCATTTTTCAGCCTCTAATCAACCCTTAAATCATCCTCAAACTTTCCCTACTCTTTCCACAAGTTTTCTACATAATTAATCACCCCAAAACATGCCTGAAACCACTCCAAATCATTGGTTTAATCCACCACCCAATTCTTGCTCAAGTTCAACAAATTCGTTTTCTCACATTTTTCATTTTGCACTCTTTTACACTTTCTAACTTCTTCTTGTTAGTTTTTACATCCTACCAACATCTCCAAATGCATCAATGACCATTACACATCATTCCTAGACAATTGCATCCTCTAAACCCAAGTTCACTCCTTGTTTCACATGTTATAAACACAAATTCTTTTTCTTGGAATTCTAAGTTCCTATCACCATTATGCTACAGATTTTGCAACCCTTCCAATATCATTCTCCATCTACCATTACAAGGTCATCAAGTATCTCAACTCAACCACATACACACCTAGCTCCTTCCTTTAGTAAAACACTCAAGGCCATACTTTCCTAAACAAATTTTGACAGCACTTGGCTACTTTCTAAGCATTTCCCAACACTCATCTCTTCACATATTTCATCCTAAAACTAGCCAACCCACAAGGGTTCTACCAGCACATAACAAAATCCTCAAATTCAACAACAACAACACCAATCACCAAAAATCTCCATAATCTCAATAACCACATTATCCATCACTTTGGGTTCATTACTTTGTTTACCCATCCCAAACACTTAAACAATTATAAACAAGGTTCAAGGTAGTTTTTCTTACCTTAATTTCATAAGCCTCCTTAATTCATCTCTTGCTCCTCATCTTCTCCAAAATTGGTTAAGAGGGTATGGAGTTTCCAACTCCATCCCCGCATCCAAGAACACAAAAACATACTTAATTAATTATCTAAACCCTTAGAAAACTCAATTAAATCAAAGGGCTTAGAACATATGCTAGGGTTTACCTTTTTGAAGTTTTTAAGAGGGATTTTCACCCTTGAATCAAGAAGGAAGTCACTCCACCATTGAAGGATTGAAATGGAGCTCAAAACCAAGAAGAAAAACAAGGTAAGAGAGAGAGACAAAAATTGGCTACCACTACAAGATGGAGAAAAATGAGGTTTTTCTTGGAGATTTTTACCTTAGGAGAGAGAGGAGACTCCAAGCTTCAAGAATATGCCATTTTCTCTTCAAATGGGAAAAACCCATGGAGATGAAACTCATCCTTTTGAAATTCCGAAAAGAGGGAAAGGTGGAGGTGGATGAGGAGAGTTCAAATATGTAATTTGTTTTGCATTTGGAGCTTGGAGTTGGCTAGAGCATGAGGAGGAAGATGAGAAGCCATGGAAGGAGAGGGGAGAGCTGCACAATCGGCTGCAACCAGGAGGGAGAAGAAAGGAATCGTGGAGAAGAAAGAAAGGGAGGAAAGAGAAGAGAGGAAAAGAAATAAAGGAGGAAAGAGAGTGTGGTGGGGTATAAGTTACTTTTTGCTTTTTGACTTATTTAATTAGCTCACTAGTCAAGTGTGAGGGGCTGTCTACATTAATAAAAACCGGCCAGCTAATATATACACTCTGGAATGTTTTTTTGTTTTTCTTTTACAGAAAACGCCCATTAATTTACCCGGTTTTAGCACTATCACTAACCGGGTCCGTTTTCCGGAATTTTCTTGTTTATTTAATTTTAATGGTTATTATACCCCCATTAATGTTTATTTATAGTTATATGATAAACTATAATTTTTACGGGGTCATTTGACTGTTTAAAGTCACGTTTTCGGGTTTTCTCGAAAAACGCGTTTTAGACTCTGTTAGCGCTTTAACGCATTCTTTGGATCCGTTTTCTTCCGGAATTTTTTTCCACATATTCTTAGTATGTAATTAGGTGTAAAAAACATTATAACCCTATTGAAAGTTATTTACCTCCTAAAATAATTAAATACTTATTTTCACGTTTTGTGACTTTCACGCATTTTCTTTTTCTTTTTGGTTTTCATTTCTTCACCAATGATCTTAAGGCCTTAATTAGCCTTAGAAAATCTTAATTACGTAATTGATTAACATATTAAGTTTTGGGGTATTTCAATCTACCCCCCTTAAAAGAACTTCGTCCTCGAAGTTCACACTTCCACACGCGTGGTTAGAATTAACGGGGATATTACTTGCAACATAAAACTTCCATACAAACATATTTTACATCACTACCTCGGACTTAACGGCCCGGGTAACACATCCATACATACATAACATACTTACATGGTAACCTCGGACTCAATGGTCCGGGTACCTTAACAACATTGTACTTACATAACAACCCTTAGACTCCTAGGTCTGGGTAACATAACAACATTTAGACTCATGGTCTTGATAACACAACATCCTTTAGACACATGGTCTAGGTAACATAACACTTCCGGAATTCAATCACATTAGGACTCAAGGTCCGAAATAATAATTATTACACATACCACACAACATGTCATAGCATGTATATCAACCAGAAATTCCTTTTCCATCTCTTCATGAGTTCGAGACTCGTGTTGAGTACATATACACTGTGATCCCGTAGAACCGGTCGCGATGGACACTCTGGTCCCCGTTCCTTTGGGAGATCAAAACAATTGCATACATCTTTAAAATATACTTCTCATGTCACCGGCCCGAAGACAAAGGCTCGTACGTCCTCAGCTCGTGAGCAAGTAGTAGGAAAGTACCCTCTATGAGGTTAAGTATAATGAAATCCTTTATTGGAAGGATACAAGTTGAAAATCCTCTACGAGGTCACATAAAGGTGGTCCTTCCTTTGAAAATACCACCTAAGAATCTTAAAAATATTAATTGATGTCTTGAAAATACCAATTGAGAATTTGAAACCCAATTTTAAAATTCTTTTGAAAAATTCAATACAACTCCAAGTCCAATTATTGTTAACTGCATCTTATTCTTGATGTGATTATTTGTGACCACTTATAGGGAGTTTCAAGAATCATCCAACCCTAATGTGATCAGCATCAGAGTTGAACTATCTTTCCACCCCAATTTGTGTTCGGCTTCCCTTGATCTCATGATAATCAAGTTTCACCTCCCACTTCATTTTTCAACAACAACTAATTCAAGCATGTACCATTTTCTATCTTTTTAATCCATCTAGTCGTAATCATTACATCTCCAAGGGTGGAACTATGTCCATCGATCATCGTCCAGATTTATTTTAAATCAAGTTACCTAGGGAATTTAATTCTCACTAGGTTCTACGTTGGTGTCATACCTCTTCATAGATCACAATACTGTATATATATATATATATATACTTTTATCAAATACAATACACGGTTTTACATTTAGTATTATTTGAAAATACATAGTCGGGGTTTTAGTTCCCCGGGAGTTTTCTACTCCTTATACTTGTACTTTCACACATATTTGTTGACACAATAAACACACTTATCGCAAGGGATTCGCATCTTCCGTGCGTAATTACCACAATTTACCATGAATGAATGTGTATGTTTATGTAACACACACACCAATCATCAAAACAAATCATTTTGTGCTATGCACATCATAGTTCACGTACACTTGTACGTTAAAAGACACTAAGTGGTTCTGCGCTCTACCCCCCCTTAAAAGGGATTATGCCCACGTAATCAATCACTTAATCACTGGTTTAAACGTTCTACCGTCGTGAAGTGTTTTAACTCCACGCGGTTTATTATGCACTGTGTTCTGGTTTGAGGATCTTAGCCATATTGGCGGTTTAGTCCCTAACCAAGAATTCTCCTTAGAGTTTATTTTAACTCTTAACTGGTTTCGATCCTGGCCTGTGAGGCTTTTAGGCATCATTAGTTTGCCATTCACTCATGTTCACTATTCACATTCATCGTTTGACTCACTGGTTCAACAGTTTCTGCTGCGTAACTCTTGATAATTTAGAGCTTAGTTTGCTCCATACATTATCCTTACTGTATTATACATCCCCGATTATCACCTTTATCTTGGTAATAATGATTCCTCAACCGACGCGTGGTATTTCTTACCGTGAGCGAATTCGGCGAGTTACAAACTTTCTATTCATTTCCACGATAATCTATTGTATTCTACAATGATTTACTTGGTTTCTTCCGACTTACTGTCGGTTAAGTTTGAGCTACTACCTTTTGTGTAGTACTCTGTCGGTTATTTCCAACACTTGAGGTATGTTCCATACCGATATTCAACAATCATGCTACTGTAGCCACTTATGTCAACCAAGTACCCTTTGATTGGTACTACCGTGCTTATCTTATGCATCGGTTTTATCACATCATAAAAGTCTTGTTCTTCTAAATCACATTTTAGCGGCTTTTCAGACTTCCTAGCTATCTCACTTGATCATTACCCGCAAGCGCAATACCAAAACACTCAGTCATACAGAGTGCAGAGGCGTAAACTCTTGACAGTAAATCTCTTATGCGATTGCAATAGGAATTCACACTGTTTCCTTATCACATAGTATCAACTACTGGCTTATTGCCCAGTCTGTTTCATCACTTACTTGCATGTTCATTGGTTTACCATAACTGGTTTTATTGCCACATTATTATTTAACACTTATGCAACGGTCGCTTACTGCGCCCGTGCCTTACTCATTGTGTAACATTAACTTACACTGCATCCGCTATTATATTAGCTTCCGCCATTACACTGTGTTTGCCATTATTTGGCTGCTGAACACGCTATTGTTTGAGTCTTATGCTCCTTGAGCGTTGTTCATTAGACATTTAGCATCCCACACCTATGGTGGTTGCTATTTGACTTATCACTCTTTCCGTCTCCACAACTGGTACAACTCTTTTCATAGTAACAACATGGTCAACTCTTAACATATTCCCTGAACTTAGTTCACATAACTACCGCTGTTGCGGTCTCCCACATCAAGAGGTATCCCCACACTTTAATCAGTGGTTCGTTATCCGCTTACCTACTTATATAACGTAAACTTCTGTGATCAATAACATTTTCTTAACACATTCTACTTGTGGCTCATAAGCCTTATTGCCTCGAGCTTTGCTCTTTGTAGGCTATCACACATATTTACTTCTCTGTACAACATTACATGGTTTATAGGTTGCATTGAGCTCCATGACAAGGTCGTTGTTCCTTCCATGGTATGCTCCTTCAAGGATGTCAGACTTCGTCCTGACGACTTATGTTTAAACTGGGTGTTAGTTTCAACCCTTGCGTTTTCGTCATGTTATCTCATTCAACCCTTGTTGATCCAAACACCCTTTTAAGGATAGTTCCTGGGTGTTACTAGGTTATGCCATTACCTGCTTGTACTTATAAGTACGTTTAATCACTACATGCCTCGCTTCTGGCTGATTCATATCCTCTAGTGAGATTGATATCTCGAGTGATCATCTCGGGAGTCATCCCATCATCGCACATTAACGTATCCATAGTAGGCATCTGCTCACTATATTAGGCTGGGTACTTACTCCAGCTATATGTTTCGTCCTTCAGGTTCCTTATGACATATGCCATGTCTTTACTTACTAACCAGTGCACCTCGCACTTGTTCACCTTTAAACATTTCCTTAAAATAAGCTTACTGATTCCTTTAGTTCTCTTAACTTGACTGGGTTCCTTTACTTCAACCATTCATATGGTACTCCATTGCTCTTGCTTGACTTTTACTTCGGACCGTAGTATGGAGTCGACTACTTCCCGTGTTCCAGCACTCCACTCGTATACATACGTGGGGTATCCTACTGATACATTGCTACTTACCCGACTACCCCATAAGAAGGTTTGTCAGGCCCACAAGCTCCTATCGGAGTGCGGTCGTCCCACATTACTGTTGGTACACTTGTAGTGTCCGTCACACGCCTAGGTGAAGTATTCTGTTGTCAACTCCTCTTATATTATCCTGTAATATGCATTCCGCTTCCCGAACTTAATCAAGGGAAGTGTATCCACTGTTGTATTATTATGAACTCACTCCATTCCTCGGGTTGTTACCCTTGGGTTTACTGGTTTCCATTCGGTTATTTAAAAGTAACTAGGTAAAACTTACCTACCATGTGGCACTGAGGCCCGTGTAGGTCTTCTGGTTTTTTTTAAGAAAAGAAGAATTGAAATAAATGGGTTTGAAAGAAAATTGGTTTTGAAAAGAGTTTGAAAATGATTTTTGGTTGAAAGAAAAATTTCTCCTGGTTTCACATCGTTTCTTGCCTTCCAAGTCTAGCTTCTTGCTGACTGGTGTATTTCCAAGCACTGAGGTCAGGCTAATAAGCCCTTCCACGGTTATGATAATCCCACTTAACTTCATGGTGCTTTACTGAGTACTTTGTAGTTGCTAAAAAAAATCTCCCACACAACCTTGTTGTAGCAGCACTTGCCATGGCAAGTGCGCCATGCTAACTGGTTATCGGTTCAATACACACTGGTTGCGGTGTTGTTTTCATCCGCACTAACATCAATGGCTAGCTGGCCCTTGCTTGATCTTGCAGTCTTAACAACAATTCCTCTGGGTTTCTCACTGTCTTCACATGATAGCCATTAACTAGGGTGTTTCCCATTCTGGGAGACCCCTTTTACTTAGTATTGTATCCTCCTCGTACTACGTTGTAGTTCCTTAATCGGTTGGTATACCGTTGGTGTATTAGTCATTGTAGTCCCGTAGACATCGTCTCGGGTTTCATTACTCGCTCCTTGCCTGTTGCACGCTTGGTGCGTTGCAAGCTGGTTGTCCTCGACTGCTCCGCATGTCGACCCAGGGTGCTGGAAATTCCATTCTCTTGTGCATAAGATTCTTCACTTTTCGCTAACAAGAGCGGTTAATATTGTTAAAATGGAGACCGTCTTCGGGATTCACACCTTTCGGGATCTACCGTGTGACAGGTTCCCGTACTTAGGGACTTATAACAGCCAGATCGGGTATTCCCGAGTAAGAGAGACTTTCATCTCTCTGGCGTTCTTTCCAGTTATAAAATAGGGTTTGTGGAGGGCGGGATGGATACTGTAGGTATCCAGTACACACTGGTATTCCCTAACTAGCGTACTTCTCACGCTATCACTCAACCCTTAACCCAAGTACTAAACTCTTAACTCGGTACTTCCTAAGCTCGGTATTTCAGTCATCAGAGCGATACTTCGCTCTGATACCACTTTTTGTAACACCCCAACTACTAACAATACACTTAACAACACTTGCAGCGGAAATCACAACTCACAACATAACTTAACTCCTTGGTGTTACACGCCGTTAGCCACCCACGTGGCTAACAAGGCTAACATACATACATTGTACCGGTCTGATGGACTAACTCCCGAGCAACTACACATAATCCCGTTCCATGTCCAACATCATTATACACTTACATTACAACTGTACCGAGTAATTACCAACTAACGCCGATACATTTCGGTCTTACTACACCTATAATACATCCACAATTCTCATGACTACCACATACAAACTACCCCGTCCTACTCTCGAACGGCTTCCAGTTCCTTGTACCTGAAAAGTATGGGAGCCCCCAAAGGGGGTCAGCACCTTTGCTGGTATGGTAATCCCGCAGCCCGCATGCTACCGGGCCACGCACAACTATTTGTCGTCTTAGCATGCGGTTGATTTATTTCAAACATGCACAAACTCACACACATATCATGCTTATAAGCAACATCCATTAATAGGGCACAACACAAATTAGCACACACACTCAATAACACATACTTCACTTATAACATACTCAACTTAATTTCTCTCCTCTGAGAGGATATAACTTTACTTAGGGAGTGCCGGGGTGATATAGCCCGAGCACAACATACATACATTTCCTTTACTTGAGTGGCGGCCTCATATAGGACCGATCACAACATACATAATTTCCCCCTAACTCCAATAGTGATGAGGTAGGTAAGCCTTGGTTAAGCTTGTGGGTGGTTGTAATTCCAGGAGGAAGAACAACCGTAACATAACAAAGAGGGAGTCTAAGCGAACTTAGGCATCGACACCCTACCAACATTATACATAATTTCCCTCCTAGCCCGATGTGGAGGTCGGGTAGGTAAGCTTTGGCTAAGCTAGTGGGAGGTCGAAATCCAATGAAGGAAAACAACCCTAACATAACAGGATGGGAGTTAATTCTCATATATGTATTAACTCCCAAACAACACGCGCGACCGGAATGACCGGATTCCTCTCCATACATAACATATACTTATTAGTTAGAGGTTCCCTTATGGAACTTACCACATACATACATCACATAGTGTTACTACTACTCGGTTAGACACATATGGGGAGTAATATCCCTTTTTAACAAACATGAATAACTGTATCCAATAACAACAACAACAACATATCCATCAAGTCACATACATCACTCATAATAACAACATACACTAACGCACGGATAGCCGTAGTTAGAACGTTCCCATGGGTTGGGACGTTTATTCCGAATACCGATCTCTTATGTGAACCTAAAGTCGGTTAACTATTATTTAAACATAACTAAGGTTAAGCGGTATCGGAATTAATTACGCCACAATAATGAATTACTGTAAACTCATTTCATGCTTTATCTTGCAAGGTGGCAAACACACAGAAAAACACATTGGCATACAAGCCGGTGTAATCCGGTAGGACACAGGTTGCAAGAAAACCATACCTGTCACCGTGGGGAATTACTTTACCGGGTGTCCTCACGTTCCTCGGTTCACACTTGTTCCTCATGTCTTACTCTTGAACCACTATTTACATGTCAAATGGTTCAATTAATATTAAGGCGTTACGGTAGGTACATAATTGCTACTCCCGTACTTACCCCGTTATCCCGTTATTTCGGTTTAACTTTATGTACTTAAACTCACAACTTCCTCAATCACTTCCAACACTTGTTTATACTTATTAGGACTTTTATAAGTCACCAAACAACTCCTAAACACCATCTAAAACCAATACCATTCAATCCCCCATGGTTAGAACCCTTAAAAACACTTCTTAGGCAATTCTGGGGGTGGTCCGGGACTTGGTCCTAACCCTAGGTCCCGGACCAATCAAAGAATGAGCTCTCGGCCTATTTTCATACACTGGTCTGGGACTTGGTCCTGGACTAAGGTCCCGGACCACACCTTGTTTTGAGTCTCGAACTGATTTTAAATGCGGTCCGGAACATGGTACATATCCCAAGTCCCGGACCCTGCTAAAAGCTGTTGTTAAGGTCATTTTTCAGCCCCTAATCAACCCTTAAATCATCCTCAAACTTTCCCTACTCTTTCCACAAGTTTTCTACATAATTAATCACCCCAAAACATGCCTGAAACCACTCCAAATCATTGGTTTAATCCACCACCCAATTCTTGCTCAAGTTCAACAAATTCGTTTTCTCACATTTTGCATTTTGCACTCTTTTACACTTTCTAACTTCTTCTTGTTAGTTTTTACATCCTACCAACATCTCCAAATGCATCAATGACCATTACACATCATTCCTAGACAATTGCATCCTCTAAACCCAAGTTCACTCCTTGTTTCACAAGTTATAAACACAAATTCTTTTTCTTGGAATTCTAAGTTCCTATCACCATTATGCTACAGATTTTGCACCCTTCCAATATCATTCTCCATCTACCATTACAAGGTCATCAAGTATCTCAACTCAACCACATACACACCTAGCTCCTTCCTTTAGTAAAACACTCAAGGCCATACTTTCCTAAACAAATTTTGACAGCACTTGGCTACTTTCTAAGCATTTCCCAACACTCATCTCTTCACATATTTCATCCTAAAACTAGCCAAACCCACAAGGGTTCTACCAGCACATAACAAAATCCTCAAATTCAACAACAACAACACAACACAATCACCAAAAATCTCCATAATCTCAATAACCACATTATCCATCACTTTGGGTTCATTACTTTGTTTACCCATCCCAAACACTTAAACAATTATAAACAAGGTTCAAGGTAGTTTTTCTTACCTTAATTTCATAAGCCTCCTTAATTCATCTCTTGCTCCTCATCTTCTCCAAAATTGGTTAAGAGGGTATGGAGTTTCCAACTCCATCCCAGCATCCAAGAACACAAAAACATACTTAATTAATTATCTAAACCCTTAGAAAACTCAATTAAATCAAAGGGCTTAGAACATATGCTAGGGTTTACCTTTTTAAGTTTTTAAGAGGGATTTTCACCCTTGAATCAAGAAGGAAGTCACTCCACCATTGGAGGATTGAAATGGAGCTCAAAACCAAGAAGAAAAACAAGGTAAGAGAGAGAGACAAAAATCGGCTACCACTACAAGATGGAGAAAAATGAGGTTTTTCTTGGAGATTTTTACCTTAGGAGAGAGAGGAGACTCCAAGCTTCAAGAATATGCCATTTTCTCTTCAAATGGGTAAAACCCATGGAGATGAAACTCATCCTTTTGAAATTCCGAAAAGAGGGAAAGGTGGAGGAGGATGAGGAGAGTTCAAATATGTAATTTGTTTTGCATTTGGAGCTTGGAGTTGGCTAGAGCATGAGGAGGAAGATGAGAAGCCATGGAAGGAGAGGGGAGAGCTGCACAATCGGCTGCAACCAGGAGGGAGAAGAAAGGAATCGTGGAGAAGAAATAAAGGGAGGAAAGAGAAGAGAGGAAAAAAATAAAGGAGGAAAGAGAGTGTGGTGGGGTATAAGTTACTTTTTGCTTTTTGACTTATTTAATTAGCTCACTAGTCAAGTGTGAGGGGCTGTCTACATTAATAAAAACCGGCCCGCTAATATATACACTCTGGAACGTTTTTTTTCGTCTTTTACAGAAAACGCCCATTAATTTACCCGGTTTTAGCACTATTCACTAACCGGGTCCGTTTTCCGGAATTTTCTCGTTTATTTAATTTTAATGGTTATTATACCCCCATTAATGATTATTTATAGTTATATGATAAACTATAATTTTTACGGGGTCATTTGACTGTTTAAAGTCACGTTTTCGGGTTTTCTTGAAAAACGCGTTTTAGACTCCGTTAGCGCTTTAACGCATTCTTTGGATCCGTTTTCTTCCGGAATTTTTTTTCCACATATTCTTAGTATGTAATTAGGGTATAAAAATATATTTATAACCCTATTGAAAGTTATTTACCTCCTAAAATAATTAAATACGTATTTTCACGTTTTGTGACTTTCACGCATTTTCTTTTTCTTTTTGGTTTTCATTTCTTCACCAATGATCTTAAGGACTTAATTAGCCTTAGAAAATCATAATTACATAATTGATTAACATATTAAGTTTTGGGGTATTTCATCCTCCTACCATTTTCACTTCCATCACCCAAGTCCACACATTACCATTCAACTAAACCTTACTAGTCCACTACTAGCATGATCACACTTACACAAGCTTCCAGACTCCTCATTGTTTTATTCTCTAATTCATACCTAAATCACCTTAAAGCATTATACACCTTTCCATTCAAATCTTTGCTCAAGCCTTAGCATTCCTCATTACATGATTTCGGTGTGTTTAATACACTCACCAATCCTCTAATTTCCTAATAGACCATTCTAGGTCATTCTCATCCTCAAGAACTTCTTAATTAACTCATTTCCACTCAAATTCCTTTTTATGACTCCTAGTAAATCCTAGGTCATATTAGTTCACCACCATCACCTAAACACTTATTTTCTACTCAAATTTTGCCATAGCTTCTCTAGTATCTTATCATGCCCACACACATTGTTTTTCCTCATTCCACCATCTCACACACATCAAGTTCTTCTCATCATATCCCATCACCCAAACCAACTCATCACAACAAACTCAATATATTGCAATAATCTTAAATTGCATAGCACTAAAGGCTCTTAAATGACATGGCTCTTAGGCCCTTAAATGACTTAAACTTAAACACTGAATTTCCCACATATAAAAACTTTCAACCTGCAAATACACCCATCAATCTCATACTAGTTATAAAGTTCTTAAAACTCATCTTAAACTTATATTACTAACTCATTTCCTTTGGCTCCTTAGTCACAAGTTCTCAAGCTTATTTAAGTTATTTTTCTTAGGTTACATAACCCATTACCTAATGTAAGCCCTAGGCTACATTGGTACCCATCTAAAACTCATTCCTTAAAACTTAAACCACCATTAGGTAAGCATTTTACCTTGTTTTCTCAAGCTTACCTTAACTTCCTCCTTAGACCTTCTTCTTACATGAATCTCGGCCACCACTTAAATTCCCCTTGCCAATGTTTTAATCAATATCCAATGACACATATGAGTACTAAACAATACACTAACCTCAAGGAATAAAAACCTAGGTTAGAAATGTGTTCTAAGGCATAAAAGTGGATGGTTACCTTTGAAGTCTCAAGATAGACTTTGGCATTGAATGAAATAGGACCTCCACTAGTCCTTGGTGAATAAATCAAGCTAGAACAAGGCATAAAAAACAAGGCCCCATGAGAAGGAATTTTCGGCCATATAAGGAAGATGATGGAAACTTGGGTTTTCTTACATTTTCTTTACCTTAAGAGATTGGAGAAGCTAATGAGCACTTCAAACTTGATTTTCCTCCATCAATGGAGTTTTCTCATGGCTCCAAACTTGAGCTTTGAAAGGTTTGAAAAGATAGAAAGATAGGTCTTGGCCTAACTAAGAGAAATATGTGTTTAGTTTTTGATTTGGAGCTAAAATGAGTAAGTTGTTGCCAAAGCAAGGTGGTGGTGCCATGGGTGCTGCTCCTACGTGAATGAAGGGAGGAAGAAGATGGTGAAATCGTTGGAAGAAGAGAAATGATGAGAGAGAAGAAGAAAGGTGGCTAATATAAGATATTTGCTTTAATAAAGCAATAATACTCCTTTTAATTATCTCTTCTTTTCTTCCTTATTTGACTACCCATGGTGACTCATCCTCCTTAGAAAACCGGCCCCCTTGTTAAATAAGGGCATGTTTGGCCTTTGTTGACCAATTAACTAAGCTAAGTTGCTTAAAGACTAAACTAGTCACTATTTGGCACTATTCACAAACTAGTGCACATATTTCTGAAATTTTTGATTTCCCATTGATTTAGACTTCCTAATGTGGTACTAATTAGTACACATGTTGATTAAGATGTAATCATGGGCATTTAGCCACTCAAAACTCAATTCTAAGACAATTTCTCAAAAATGTGCTTTAAGACTTCTTAAAGCACATTTTGTGTTTTAACTTGTTTTCAAGCTTGGTTTTCTTTGGTAATTGATTTCAAATGACCATTAGAATATTACTAAGGTCTTGTCATGATATTTGGGTACTCACCCAAGTCTTTCCAAGCTTAGAGCACATTTTTGCCCTAATTGCCCTTAAGGCACTTTTTGTGTTTTCCTTGGTTTAAATTGTCTACCAATCTTTCTAAGGCATATTTTAGCCTTTCTACATCATGATTTGATGTTTACTTATCATACTTAGGTTTGGGGTATTTCAATCTACCCCCCTTAAAAGAACTTTGTCCCCAAAGTTCCCATGCATCTTATCTTATTAGGATACATATCTTACCTCATTCCTCAGATCATATAGATCATACTTATGTATACTTAAACTCATTGGATCATTAGATCCGCCATATTCTTATACTCAAATATCACACAACATGCTTAAGCATGTATAGCACTCAAAATTCTCTTTGTTTCTTTTGATAATTAAAAATTCACATAATTTCCAACGTATTCTCCCATGTCACCGGTCCGTAGACAATGGCTCATTCGTCCTCGTCACCATGGGCCAAATACAAACACTCTGCTCTCCCCATGTCACCGGTCCGAAGACAAAGGCTCGTGCGTCCTCGACTTCATGGGCGAGACTCAGTAAAAAGGTAATCCTTTTTACGAGGTCATGTGAGGAATAATTCCTCTAATTGAAAATACAATCAGCTCCAATTTCATTTTATCCTAAGGCCTCTATCCATAGTGTGATTTAATTGTGACCACTGGTAGGGAGTTTCAGGAATCATCCAACCCTGATGTGATCAGCATCAGTGTAGAACTATCCTTCCACCCCAATTTGTGTTCGGTTTCCCTTGATCCCTAGAAAATCAAGTTCCACCTCCCACGTCATTTTTAAACATCCAAATAATTCACTCATGTCCAATTTTCTATCTTTTTAGTTCTTCTAATCATAATCAATACATCTCCAAAGTGTGGACTCAGTCCATCAAACATTCCCGATTCATCTCTTAGTAATTACCTCAAGATTTAAATTCCTACTAAGTTCTATAACTGTCCCATACCAATTCTCACCATCTTATATCTCATAGCATTACAATTTCCTTCCTCATACTCATATCAAATAATATCTCATAGTGTTATCTTATTCTTATCTCACACATAGTCTCATATCGACTCATATCTCATATATTCCTTAAGTCTCCTTAATCCTCTTCCTTAATTCTCTTAACTTGTACTCACGCCGGAGTTAACAAGATAGGTACTTAATATGTATGGTATTCACATCTTCTGTGTGAAATAACCATGATTTATCTCAAAATGTTTATGTAAAACATATTCTCAAATTATTTTGTGCTATGCACACCGTAGTTTATGTACTCAGTACACAAACATACGCTAAGCGGTTTTCGCTCTACCCCCCTTAAAATGGATTACGCCCACGTAATCAGCGTTATATCATCCTTAAACATAAGTTCAAGATGTCTAATTCTCACCAAGTATTCTAGCTTCCAGTCATCTATCTCACTTACGATTCGATCAGAGGGTCATAACTATGCTAATGACTTAGTCTCTGCATCGAGGATTCTTAATGGTACTTATACCATATTCTTAACTTAGTTTGGTCTAACCTCAAAGGTATTGATCTGCTAGCTTTCGCTGCGCAACTCTGATAATCTTAGGCTTAACTGCTTTTCTTATACTTCATAGTATTATATATCCTCCTGCCTCCTTACAGTTTAGGAATATTGGTCTCTCAATGGACACGTGTTATCTTTATATATACACGGCCTTAATGAGTTGTAACTCGTCTATCCATTCTCCTTGAAGGTCTTATGCTCATACTCTTAGTATTTTCTCGAATGTCTAAATTGTTCTCCCCAACTGACTTTGGTCTGAGGATGATTCTTAGTCTGAAACTACTGTTTAGTGCATATCGCGCTTTACAGTCTTAATCTCTTACATCTTAAGACATGTCCAATGTCTGTACTTAACAATCCATGCTCTTCGCACTTCATAGTCCTTAATTATTTGTTCTCTGGATCCTCTGTGTTGCTGGTTCAACTGAATTCTTCTCTTCGACTGTCTGTGGTAGTAGCTGCTCTTGTGTGATCTTGTGTCGTTGTCCGTGGTACGGAGTCGACTACCTCCCGTGTTCCTTACACTACTCGTCTACATGCATGGGGTACCTTACTGGTATATTACTACTTACCCAACTAACTCATAATGAGCGTGTCAGGCCTGCAAGCCCCTGTGGGGTGCAGTCGTCCCACGTCTCGTTTTAGTAAACTCATAGTGTCCATCACATGTTTAGCTATTGCTAATTATGAAGTATTCTGTTGTCGATCTCCTCTTTCATCGTTCCATAATAACATTTATTGTTCTTCTTGAAGTTAATCAAGGGAAGTCCATTTACTGTGTTCTTGGGTACGGTATGCTCCAGCTCCTTTCTGCATTGATTCTATTTCTTAGTAGCTTAGGTCTCTTTCCATAGAGCCTCCTATCTTCTTTTCATATTCATTGAATTAGGAATGCACTTCCAGTTCCTTAAGGAATGGGTTGTGTGCTTCCTGTATAATCTTACCAAACCAGATCCAGACTACTGGCATCAATGCACAGTTCGTCTACCATCTTATTTTCTTACTTATGCTGGTCTTAACTCATAAATCTAATTGCCTCAGTGTCAATGCTTAACGACTCATACATAATGGTCGCCTTACTGCGCACCATGACTTAATCCACTTATCTAACTATTGTCACTAGTGGAACGCGAGGCTTTAATGACGGTGGTTTAATCACGGTTTAAACAGACACCATGATTAATAGGAAGGCCGGAATTTATTAGCGATGATGATTGATTAACCCGTAATCAATAATCGATCGGAGGTTGGCGCGCCTTTTTTAGGAGGGACTTTAGATGACGGTTTTTAGTAAAACCGTAATCTAAAGTCCCGTGTTGACGCGCGCTTTACGGTCAACGGACTTTAGATTACGGTTTTACTAAAAACCGTCATCTAAAGTCCCTCCTAAAAAAGGCGCGCCAACCTCGTCAACGACGTCGTTTTGACCTAACGAAAAAATTTCCCGTATTATTTGATTTATTCGACTCCGCGCGTAATCTAAATTACAGTTAACGACGTCGTTTTAGCAGTGTATTTTAGATTAATAAAAACTTTATATTAATGTGTTACCTACGTTTGAAACCCAACATATGGCAAATAATTATCACGCTATTTTTTTAATTTCGTTACACTTTAGATTACATTTAATGACATCGTTTTACCAGTGTATTTTAGATTAATAAAAACTTTATATTAATGTGTTACCTATGTTTGAAACCCAACATATGCCAAATAATTATCGCGCTTTTTTTTTTTAAATTTCGTTACACTTTAGATTACGGTTTTTGTGAGAACCGTCATGTAAAGTGTGACTTTAGTTTACGGTTTACATGTAAACCGTAATCTAAAGTCCATTTAAACATTCGCCTACACTCTGCACACTCTACTCACAGTAACTCTTCTTCTCTTTCGCGTTATCTTCATCACTGAAATTGCCTCCTCTCTCCCGTCACCTTGCTAACGGCCATCGCCGCCGTCGCTCCCACCACCTTTGTCACTCCCATCGCCGCCGGTCACCACCCATCTACCACTGGTCTCACCGTCGACGTCTCTATCGCGTATTGGGTATGCGATCGCGATTGATTGTCGTTTTTTCTAACTTTGTTCATATACATGCATTTCGATTGCAAGTTCTAACCTCGTTTGTATCGAATCCTGAGAGTGTAATGGCAAATGTTCTAACCTTGTTCATATATTTGTGCCCAGATTCACAGTTAATTGCGACCTAGTTCGTGGGCTGATTTCTACACTACTTGCCCACTTCGGTGCTTAGTTACGGTAACTTTGCAAACCAATCGGTAAACTGTTGTATTTATTTGTTCTTAGCATTTAGTATTACAATTAATACATAATAGTGTAGTTTTAAAAATGCTACTACTTAAAACTGCCACAAGAAAGAAAGTAAGTTCAAGTATATTACCGATTCCTGAAAAATGAATGGTACAGAACTGTAGCATATCTCAGTTTCATGAATGGAACAGAACTATAACAAGTTGTTTGAGTTTTGGTCTGGATTTAAAAGCTTAATGGAATATTTAAGTAACTGGGTAAGGAGTTAGGAGAAGTATAATCAGTTGAAAGGAAAAAAACAGACAGGAAGAAAGCAAGAACACACTCAGTTCTGTTTTGATTTCAGTTTGGATTTCAGCTTCAGTTTCGTATCAGATCAGGTTCTGACTAATTCTGCATCTGTAACAAAGTTGCCTTGGGTTTAGTTGAGTTAGAAACTTTATAACACACCAAATTGACAGGATCAACAGTTTAGAAAGGTTTGAGAATTCAAACACGTGAACAAACAGAGAGGAGTCATACACCAGTCTCTGTCTGTCTATTTCTTTTCTTTCAATTTCTATTTCTGTTTGAGTTCTGTGTGAATCTGTTCAGTAGAGGCAACAGAAAGATGTTGTCGTTTTTCTGTTTCTGTAAACTAAATACATCAGTGAAAATAAGTTTATGTATGTTACCAGTTCTAGATGGTGCGTGCGAATTTGACTTTGATAAAACTGATTTGGAGACGTTAGAAATATAGGGGAGATGCTGTCGATTTTTTTCCGCGGTTTAGCTAGCATTTAACCTTGATTTTTTGATGAATTCTAATGTTGTCGTTTTTCATTTATGCATCAGGACTATGACTTTATTTAGGCTTCCGACCTCAACCGTCTTAGCATCGGCTAATCGTCTACCAGAGGTAAGATTTATATATATACATATAATATTTGACAAACTAGCAAACATAGTTATCCGCCCAAGATATACCTAATAGAGGTATATCTTCGGCAGTCCCTGTCGGGACTGTCCACGATTGTTAAATCACACACCTAGGGTGTGAATGTGCTTTTAATATGTACTTTATTGATTATTTCAGCAGTATCTCTTTATTGTTCTTCGAATGCATATATTATTGATTAATATCATAATATCGTGCATTTGAAGAACTGTAGGGAGATGCTGCCGAAATTTTCAATAAATTACATATTAAAAACACGTTCACCGATGGGATTTAATACTCATGGATGGATTTAGGTTGATAAGATACAAAAGTGTAAAGACTCTGCCACGGGTGACGGTATGAAATGGCTGCCTTCATATAAATAGCTAGAAGGAGATGGAACGTTCATGGATTTACAGCGGAAATTTGGACGACAAGTTTTTAGAAGGAGTTGATAAGTTATGCACGGTGTTGGCGAACAATCTGAAACCGACAGACAAGGGATACATATTTTGTCCGTGTATCTGTAGACACCAAAAATTCTCACCCCGTAAAGCAAATTCCAAAAGAAAGAGGGGTCGTCGCCTTTCTTTCTCAAAACATATCAACGGGCGTGCCAAAATGAAACCATCATTTTCTGACAAAATTCTTGAATAAATTTCAAAGCATTTTAAAAAAAATACAAGTCTTCAAAAATGAATTTCCAGTGACAATCCCTGTTCAAACCCTTCCTTTTCCGTTTATTTAATTAGCTTACTATCTTGTTTTTTTTATTTACATATTCATTTTTATGCCATCTAGTTTATGGTATTTTATTACGTGTTTACTTTCTATCATTTCATTAGATTTTACATGTATTTTACTCATTTTTAGTATTCATTTTTATGTTGTTTTATCATTATTAATTTTACAATTATTTTCATCCTTTTATGTTCACTTTATTACACTACCTTTATTGTTATTTACATGATCTAGTCTTCAAGGCCCACTCTCGGTGGCCTGCTCCTATTCTGATTTCAGTCCCAAAATACAAACCCACCCCAGCTCAGATTCATCCAAATTTTGATAGAGCCCAGCCCACACTTAATTAAACTCTAACCTAGCCCAAGCTCTGAAAAGAAAAACCCTAGCCTCAACCGATGCGAGGGGGGCGGCACTATTGGATTTTCTTCTTCTCGGTCGATCTTCAAAAAGAGAGGCGATCCTTCTTCAACCCAGGGCATCCGATGAACACTCCCCCTGAATTTCTTGTTCAAACCCGATCACCATCAAATCTATCGCCTCCCCCTTGGTTAATCTCTCCAATCGCCTTCATCTCCAGACCGCCTACTCTCATTCCTCCCCTCCATCTTCCAAA
>CM041783.1:4246902-4268141 GCA_023374045.1 Limonium bicolor
GGAGAGTTGACCGGACCCGACGAGAGCGGATGAACGGAGTACAGAGTCGTCAAACGCCTGAGGAGGTGACTTGAGTTGAGAAGGGTTAGATAGGATGAGTGGGTAGAGGAGGAGAGATGTGGAGATGGGGAGGAGGGAGAAGAGGAGGAAGAGTGAGAGACGGGATGAAGGTGGGGAAGCGGGAGTGGAGGAGGAGGGTGGTCTGTGGGTGCTGCTGGAATCCATGGTTGGTCTTGTACCTGCAGGAAGTGAGAAGTAAGTAGTACCAGTACAAGGGCTAACCTTAGCAAGTGTGCTGATCGGATATTAACAAAGATAAGGACAAAGTTTTTTTTTTTTTGAATAAAAAGATAAGGACAAAGTTTAGATATACACGATAGTTCTGAAAGAAAACGACAAATGAATAATATTTGTGGACACCTTCGGTGATCCGACCGAACCAAAGGTATGATTTCCATCTTTTTGACTTGGGGCATAATTGATCTGGGTTTCTTTTGAGCGCAATTTCGGCGGGACGGCCACGTAAAGATAGAGGACCAGACTGATTTGGAGTTTTAAGTGTTATTGATTGGTTTTTTATTATATTAATTTTAAATAGTTTAATTTTTAATATATAGGTTTAAAATAAAAACAAATTATATTATCATTTATCTAAAGGAAATTTCATCAGATACCCCGAGGTTTGAGTAAATTTTACGAGATACCCCCAGATTTCATTTTCATTATGAGATACCCTTAGGTTTCATTTTTTTTACGATATACCCCTAAGGTTTCATTTTCATTACGATATACCCCTGAGGTTTCAATTTTATTATGAGATGCCCTCAGTTTAGATTCTAATATATTATATTTTTCATATCCTCATTTTACCCTCACACCATATGCCCCGCAACATGGATTTATGGTCAAATTTTTTTAAAAATAAAATATGAACAAAATGCACAGAAAAAATTAAAGATCAATTAAAATTTTAATTCAATTTTAAAAAACATAAATAAAAGTATAAAAATAAATTAAAAAAATTAGAGTCATAAAAAGTTTAAAATAAATAGAAATGACCAAACAACAAAAGAATAATCTATGTAAAAACTTATATTGTTACATAATTTAAAAACTATTATAGCAGTTATATTTAAAGAACAAAAAATGATTTTTATACTTTATTTTCTAATTTAAAATAATTATTTTTTCTATGTACTATTTGAAATTGTTGCTTTTAATATTCTTCATATTATTGTTATACTTTTTACAATTTTAATACATATCTAGGTAACTCCTTAACATGTTATGTTTATTTTTCAAATAATCTACTTTTTATTTTTTAGTCATTTCTATTAATTAATTATTTTTGTTTTATGTTTATTTAATTATATTCATTTTTTAATATTGATTTCAAATTTTATATGAACTTTAATTTATATGAGCATTTTATTTAAGTTTCAAATTCCAACAAAACTTTGCCCATATATCCCTGAGATTATTGCGGGGCATATAATTTAAGCCACCGCTATAATAGTTTTAAATTATGTAACAATATAAGTTTTTTCCTATATTTTATATGTATATGATGATACACTAAATCATAATACGATTCATTAGTTTTGATATTATGATTCATTAAAATTGATATTATGATTTATTAATTAATAAGTGGTGAATTAGATAACAAACTTCGGAACTGATAAAAATCATTTTGTTTTGTAGTGTATTATTATTGTTGTATGATGTATTTTAAACCTTATATAGTGAATCGTGTATTTTTCATACATACCAATATTGTTTGCTATTGTATTATTGCGTAAAAATATTTATTTTTATATGTTTTGCGATGATACACTAAAATAAAGATATGATTCATTAATTTTGATATTATGATTCATTTAAATTTATTATGGTTTATTAACTAATAAGTGTTAAATTAAATAACAAACTTCACAACCAATAAAATCACTATTGTTTTGTAATAATTATTATTGTTTTGGGTATTATTATTATTATTATTATTATATTATTATTATTATTTTATTATTATTATTATATTATTATTATATTATTATATTATTATTATTATGTATTTTAAGTCATGTGGTTGATCATATCTTCTTGACATACCAATTTTAAAACAAATAATGAATCATTATTGTTTTGTAGCGTATTATTATTGGTGTATGGTGTATTTTAAATTGTATATGGTGAATCAAGTATGGTTGATATCTACATATATACATGTAAATAATATAAAATTTTAAAGTTGTCAAAACATATCCATGTCTGGTATTGTTTTGAAGAGCTTGAATTTAGATGAACAATGGTATAATTTTTGTTGGACTTATATTTTAAAAGTTACAACCAATTGAAGTTAATATAATAAAATGGTAGCCCAGTCAGCAAATCAGTCCAGTCAGCTGGACTGCCAAATGGACTGGAGTGCACCAACTTGCACGTGGGTTGCCCGCAACATCGATCGTCTGAACCTCTTCTCACAAACAGTTATATAGGGAAATTTCATTAAATGTTATATATTTTTGGCTAATTTATGAAATGTCATTAAAAAAAAGGGGTTGCTATTCGTAGTACAAAATTACTAATCACCGCAGTACAAATTTTTTTAAATCATATTAACGTTGTAAATATATAGTGACATCGTGTCATAACTTTTGTTTTTTGAAAAAATCATTTCATCACCGTGAACCGTAAAAAACGCTATCGTTGTATTAGAAGACGTTAAACCCGTTTTTACTGCATTTGAACATTATAATTGTGACTTGGTATTGGTAAACGACATTTTACGTTAAGTTTGATTAATTACAGACATTGTCACGGTTTAGAAATGTCGTACTAAAAAAGTAGTTGATAACGCCAATTCCGGGTAAAAAAACGCTCTCATAGTAGTAAAAGCCGTTAAACCCGTTTTTATTGCGTTTGGACGTTATAATTATGATTTCATGTTGAGTTATTGATTTTTTACTGTATTTATTATGAAACAACATTAATATGTCGAAAACGAGTCAAAATGAGTGTTTTCTGAAAAAATGTTCCAAAACGCGCACGTTATATATAAACGGGACGTGTCCCGTATCTTCATTTCTCGCGCACGCACCATCTCTCCTCCAAATTACTTCACCAAAATCCTCTCTTCCTGATCACCGGAGCCACCGCCGGACAACCGCCGTACCACCGCCGACCAACCGCCGGAAAAATTTTCTGGTGAGTTTTTCAATTTTTTTTTGCAAGTTATGGATCTTGATGTGGTGATTTCGAATATGTTGTTAGAATTTAGAAAAACAGATTCAGTTAGCCTAGATCTTCAAAATAAAAATCTGGAAAAAAACCTTGAAACTCCATTAATGGAGTCGCCTCACCTGTTGCCACGAGTTGGGCCCTCGCCTTGCCTTGCGCCACGACTCGGCGCGGCTCGTCTCAATATTTGGGGTGTCTGGGCTTGCCTCGCCTCCTGTGTTGACACGAGATGGCTGGCCTCACCTTTCCTGCAAAGATGAAGCGCGGCGCCTTGCCTCGCCAGAGGACTCGAGTCGACGTCGCCATGGATGAAGCCGCAACATCGCCCAGCTCGCCCCGGAGGATGACACGACTATGCGCTGCTCGCCCTGAATGAAGAGGCGTGTTCTCCCAGCTCGCCCCGGTGGAAAACAAGAGCAGACGCAGCTAACCCTGGCGGCGGACACGACCTATCCAAACTCCCCGTCTGTTGGGGCGAGCTAGTTTATTTTTTAAAAATAAATCTTTTTTATATTTATTAAAATAATAATAAATCATGACAAATTAAATTTAACAAGTACATAAAACAACTCAAATATTAAGAGAATGACAATTAAAGTCAAGAGTTACAATTGTATAATTATAAATCATAAATGACGTAGTCATTGTATAGTTCTATTATTTGAACTATCTTTTTCCTTGTATTATGGCAGGAAATTGGAGCTTGAGAACCCCTTGAAACCGCCAAGAAAAACAAGGGAAACAAGTGTGGAAAAGTCCATCTTTGTAAAGGTAAAAACTCTAAACTAAACCTTGAAAGTAAAGAGTTGGTTAAGCTTGAAATTTGTACCAATAATCTAAGTGAAACCCCTTTGTAAATAGGGCCTAAGAGCAAGGAAAACTTCAAGCTACAAGCCTCTTGAAAAATCAACATTTGGGCATTAGGAGGTAAATTCCTTACGTTAGGGTTAAATGTCATTTTAATGGTGTTTTGGTGTTGTAACAATTAAGGCCAAATTCCTACTATTTTATTTACTGTATTTTAAGTTTATAATGTGTTTAGAACAAAGTTAAAGCATTAGAATGAGTTAAAGGACTTATAAGTACAAAATGATAAGTAAAAAGGGGCTAAAATGCAATTTTTGAAAACTAAAGGGTTAGTTATGTATAGGGCCGAATTGTTTCTGTATAAAATGGTTTATAATGATATATTTATGTTTATGAACTTATATTATAAGTTTGAGTAAGTTAAAATAAGGTTTAAGTACTTAAATGACAAGTTTGTGAAATTTTGGGGTTAAAGAGTAAAATGAGAAAAATAGGGTGTACTTGCGGTATAAAATGATTCATAATGACCTAAATATACTTATAAACTAATTTTACAAGTTTTGGGCCGTTTAAAATAAAGTTTAAGTGACTAAGTAACAAGTGTAGTAAAACAAGTGGCAAAATGGTAATTTTCTTAAAGTTTGGGGTATGGTTGGTAAAGGTCCAAAAGTCTTCTGTAATTTAGAGATAATATTGACCTAAATATGATTATGTTATATTATAAGTTTTGGCTAAGTTAGATAAGAGTTAAGGATTACAATGATGAGTTTGGAAAGTTTTGGGGCTATACTGTAATTTCGGGAAATTTAGGGGTATAAGCTGTAATAGGCCGAAAATTAGGATCAATTAGGTAATTAAATCATCTTAGGGGACTTAGGAAAATATCTAAGTGATTGGAAGTAGTTAGGAAGTTTAAGTGTAAGACAATTACCTAAGAGAACTTATAGGCTAATATGATAAATTAAGCAAACCTTGGGTGATGAAATATTACAACACATGGAGGAATTTAAATTGTGAGACTAGGTTGTAATTAGACTAAAAAATATAAGATTAGTTTGGTTAGGAAAGAGGGAATTAGGGTTGTCTAGATTTACTACGATTTTTAATTAATTTAAGAATCTCATCTTTCTTATGAGTTTGTCAACTTTGAAAAAACCAAGACAAACTAAGACGTGTAAAGGTGTACATAAGGATGTAAATACAAAAAATTATTCTTTGTTCATTGTTGTGGCTGATTTGTGTGAGGTTTTATGGTCTGTTTTTTGTGTTTTCTTAGAGATAATGTTATGTTATCTGTTGGTTTAAGTGTAAGACAATTACCTAAGACAAATTAACCGTCGTTTGGTTTTCTGTTGCTCATGTAAGTGTGCGTTCTGATCAGTTTTTGGGCGTCGATTCATCACTTGGTTGGTTAAATTGTTGATTATTATTGTTCTGTTGATTTATTATTACTTACTTGTGTAGCTCATCTTAACTGGGTTGCTTCAACTTGTGTAGTGATGGATAGGTTAAAGAATGCTCTGATGAACGTCTACACCAAAAAAAAGAAGGACAGAAATGTGGAGCAGCCAATGACTGCTTCGTTCCATCGTGAGCGCGGTGCCGGAGTTGATCCTCCACGACACTCATCTTTCCAGCCATAGCAGGGTCATGTTGAGCCTGCACGACACTCATTAGTTCAGCCATAACAGGATCATGCTGAGCCGCCTCATCACTCATCATATCACCCACAGCAGCAGCCCATCATGGACCCATCCTTTACCCAGTCATTCCATGATTCCGACCCAGTCACACACATACCTAGGAGAAAGATGCCTGAAGCTTCATCCTCTACAGGTGGTTGGTCATCTGCTGATCTGGCCGAGCTCCGTAGCTCCAGTTACAATATAGAGGGTCAGAGTAGCCACCACGTGGGGCATGTGGAGTCACAAACTTTGCTGGTGGTAGCTATCATGACCATCGTATGGAGCATGTGGAGGCATAGACTTCTGCTGGGTGTAGCTATCATGACCCCCCCCCCGGACCCCCACCCCTTCCGGACTGTTGCAAACCCTACGTTGGCATGGACATAGATGAGGAAGAGGCTAAGCAAACATCTGAGGATGAGGGCGTAGACGGGAGGACCCCTGATCATGAGAGCACGACGATGAGGAAGCTGCTCTCACTATGGAGCCCCATTATTCCCGCTTTCCGGAGGCTTAATGAAGTGTCGGTACCGGTGGTCCATACTGACTAGTGTCATCACCAGCTTGGGGGGCATGTTGCCATTGACCTTTGGTCAATGACTAGGTAGTACAATCTTATCTTTCAGTTTGGCAAATATATTTAATTATTTCTCATGGGTGTGTAAAATTTGTGGTAATTGTCTAGGACTGGGGTGTTTTGGGATTTAAACCCCGAAACCCTATAATCATGAACTGGCCGTTAACGGGTGTTGCTTGAAAAAGGGCAAGGAATATGATTAAGCACTCAGCGTTGGATCATTGCTAGATGTCACATGGGGTTTCAACAACATGTCACTGATCTCGGCATTTGTGGAGAGGTGGCAGCAGACAATAAATCTTTCACATGCCTTTTGGAGAAAATGACGATCACACTTCATGATGTGTGGCAGATACTGAGGATCCCAATCGTTGGTCATCCGGTTATGAGGAATCCGTCAAGCAGTGAGCTTAAGGAGACGATGGCTACATTGTTTGATTTTCAGGACGGCGTTGACCAGATGACGGAATTCATGTGGCATACTGGTGCTATTCAGACATGTCCACTTATAGAGTGGTGTTCGACTGGCCCGAGGGTACCTATGAAGCAGGCGTGCGGTTGGCTCTACTATGCTCTCACTACTACCATCTTTGCTAACAAGTGGCATTCACGCATAAGTCCTCTACCGTTCTGGTTAGTCACTCCCATGGGTACACATATGAAGCTAAAGAAGTACGCATGGGGAGCAGGTACTCTTGCGTGGTTGTATCGCCAGCTGGGGATAGCATCTGGTGCTGACTGTAATAGCATTGCTGGCTCTTTGACCCTTCTCGAGGTAAGTGTTTTAATGTACAACAATGTGTAATAAATTTTCATGAATTCACATTAATAGTTGGCATAATTTCTTTTTAAATTTATGTAGTGCTGGATATATGCGTACTTCCCCACTCTTAGACCAACAGTTAGTGTTGACTGGTGATGGGGATGATAGACTGTGGGCTATGAGATGGGTCAGGTCCACCTCCCAGCAGAAAAATAAAGATTCACTGGAGAACTACCGTAAGCATCTAGATGCTTTTACAGCAAGAAATGTAAGTGGTACAACAATTTCAATTTTTATTATTTATATTATTGTTTATTATTGATACTTACATTTCCCTGTGATCCAATGTAGATTGATTGGTTGCCCTATGGTTGCGAGAAGGTGAATGAGAATAAAGGTCGCTCTTGGTACATGGGTACCTTGCTGTACATGACCGTGAATGAGCCATATATGCCGGAGCGTTGTCTTTGCCAATTCGGGTACATTCAGTGTATCCCACCTCCCCCTATTAGACCGAACATTAGATTCGATAAAAAGGGAGGAAGGGAACCCCCTATAGATGTGTGTACCCCCCCCCCATGTATAGTGTGTGGGATACCACACGTGAGTGTGGTCCTGCTCCAGGGTTCACTAAGACACGGGCGGCCCTGCATTCATGTGACGGAGATTATCTGGATTGGTACGTCAAACACACCCATCCGAAGATCATGAATCCTGACATGTACGAAAATACCTTCGTTCATCGGCCGGATCCCGCCTTAGTGAGTTGATCTCTTCCTTTGTATAATTTCAGTTGATTATAGCATTTTATGAATGCTAGGCTAACTTTATAATATTATGTTACAACTCACGAGTGAGGCAACTGAGGTTGGTAGGCCTTACTTTCCTGGGAATCGTAGCTGGGACTGGCGTTACTACTGTGAGGAGATGTCGGACGAGGAACATAGGCAAACTGAACAGGGGATAGATGAGGTCTTCAGTACCTTATCTATATGGGATTCGTACTATCACCAGTATGGCGAGCCATAGTTTAGGGTTTTATGTTTTTGTTGTTTTAAGATACAATATGGATGTAGTTATTTTCTAGTGGACTTGGTGACGGTGAAATTATTGCTGAAATTGCTGGTGATCTTATTAATGACCTTCTGGTTGATTTTGTGGAGGTTCTTAGAACCGGGGGAGAGAAGAAAAATAGGGAAGACTATGCCAAAATTTTCCTGAAATTTCATTTACTTTCGCATTGTAGTACTTTCTATTCCACCCTATTATCTTTTTAGAACCTTTGCGACTATTATGCTATGGGACTCATTTATGAGTCCCCTTTTGGGTATCTAACTATGGCCTTTTGTGAATTCTTCGAAATCAATTTTGCACCTAGTTTCTTTTTGGCTATGCATTGTAATATAGAAACACCGAACACTAGAACTTCTCAAGGATGAGTTAGGGAAAATTCAATGGACAGGGACTGCTAACAGCTCACAAGACTCAACCAACATCAAGCTATTACCCTCCATAATTCCTGGTAAACTGCCTTGAACACTAGAAGTGCTAGATGGATCACCAACAGATATTTGAAGAACTTGAAGATTCCCTGGATCATCACTATCAACCAGCATCGGGTATATAAACAAAAAACATTCATTTTTTCTTTCTTAGTATCTATTTTAATCTTCTGTAGAGCTTTTAAATCAGCAAGATTATAGCTTGATGATTGGAGAGCAAGCACGTGTATCGAGTAGGAAAACGAATCTTGTGTTGTCGTTATTGAACTTGGTTAATGCAGTCTGCTTTTGGGAGGATATTTCACATGCATCAACACACTCATAAGAATCGGTACCATATCTTTCTCACACAAAATCATCCAAAATATCTCCCAAGGGATCCCTTCCAGCACAAAAGTCCTAGAATTCAAACCCCATGAATCACAGAATTGAAAGTGAATAACTATCTAACATCTACAAGCGGAACAAACCTAATTTTTATGTCACGAGAATAGAAATATATCAAAATGTAGAAATTCCTAACAAAATTCCTAGAATTCAAACCCTATGAATCACAGAATTGAAAGTGAATAACTATCTAACATCTACCAAGCGGAGCAAACCTAATGTTTATGGCACAAGAACTAAAATATAGCAAAATGTAGAAATTCCTAACAAAAGTCCTAGAATTCAAACCCTATGAATCACAGAATTGAAAGTGAATAACTATCTAACATCTACCAAGCGGAACAAACCTAATGTTTACGTCACAAGAACTGAAATATATCAAAATGTAGAAATTCCTAACAAAAGTCCTAGAATTCAAACCCTATGAATCACAGAATTGAAAGTGAATATATATCTAACTTCTACCAAGCGGAACAAACCTAATGTTTATGTCACGAGAACTTTAATATATCAAAATGTAGAAATTCCTAACAAAAGTCCAAGAATTTAAGCCCTATGAATCACAGAATTGAAAGTGAATATCTATCTAACATCTACTAAGCGGAACAAACCTAATGTTTATGTCATAAGAACTGAAATATATCAAAATGTAGAAATTCCTAACAAAAGTACTAGAATTCAAACCCTATGAACCACAAAATTGAAAGTGAATATCTATCTAACATCTACCAAGCGGAACAAACCTAATGTTTATGTCACGAGAACTGAAATATATCAAAATGTAGAAATTCCTAACAAAAGTCCAAGAATTCAAACCCTATGCACAGAATTGAAAGTGAATAACTATCTAACATCTACTAAGTGGAACAAACCTAATATTTATGTCATAAGAACTAAAATATATCAAAATGTAGAAATTCCTAACAAAAGTCCTAGAATTCAAACCCTATGAATCACAGAATTGAAAGTGAATAACTATCTAACATCTACCAAGCGGAACAAACCTAATGTTTATGTCACAAGAACTGAAATATATCAAAATGTAGAAATTCCTAACAAAAGTCCTAGAATTCAAACCCTATGAATCACATAATTGAAAGTGAATAACTATCTAATATCTACCAAGCGGAACAAACCTAATGTTTATGTCACGAGAACTGAAGAAAAAAGTGTCTCCCCATAACATTCCAATCTATTCAACTAAGTTTGGTGAAAAAATTGTACTGCAAATAGTAAAGTTTTTGCTATTCGTAGTACAAATTAATTTTGAAATCATATTAATAGTGAAAACATAAATAACAACTTCAACACTTTTTTTTGGAAAAAAAAAAGATTCCAGTATTGATTACAACAAAAAAAATAACTAGTAAAAATCGCTACTAATCAACTAAAAACTTTTTGAGTTAAATTATTTTCAAATATCATTTTTTGAAAAACAAAATTTACGACACGATGTCACTACATGTTTATAACGTTAATATGATTTAAAAAATTTTGTACTACGTGTGGAGGTGATTTTCGGTATGAGGGGGTCTATCTAAATATGGTCTGTCTAAAAGCCTAGATCCTAGAAATTGCCATTCTGTGGAGGGTGGAAACCCGTTATTCTGGCAACCCTCAAATACCTACTAAATCGTCCGTCTTTCCCAGAAAGCATAAGGGGAGTGTAAGTGAACACTACACCCGCTCTCGATGGGCCCCACGCGGACTTATGCCTCTATAAGGCGGAATTGACTAGAGTCGCCACCTAGTTTGACCTAAGGAACTAGGAAGGAAGGAGAAGGGTTCTAAGAACCGTTAATTGACTCTGATGATTTATTGCCTATGGATAGGACTTATCTGATCAAGCCAGAGATTCTATTGTGGGTTCGCACTGGGTTACACCCCTTAGAAGTGGCAACGACCACGACTTCGGATTGGTGCCCGAGGAAACCTCGATCTCCAATTGTCGGGATTGTCTTCTTTCAAAACCTTTTTAGAGAGATTCAATTAAAGCCAAAGGATAGGATTGAGTGAGGCTGAGGAAGAGAATGGATGTGACGAGCTTTTCTGCCAAGCTAGCACCAAGAAGAATGGGTGAATTCGGATGAGTATAAAATGAGAATTGGGAAAAGTTTGAGTTAATAGACAAGACTTGGAGTCGAATGGTTTGGAGTTTGTGGGAGCCGAAGAAGGTTTGAGTGGTTAGAGAGGTAGGAGAAACACCTTAGAAGGGGGAAAAGGTGTTTTGTTTGGAATGGGGTCGCACCCTAGATGGGCTGCCTACGTACTCAACTCCCTGTTGAGATCAGACCTCGCGTAGTTCACGGCTTCGGGATTTTATGAGTTTTATGAGGGTAATCGAGGGTTGAGAGTGCCCGGGGTGTTTGAAGGTGAGATGGCTTAGTGCAAAGGGTATTTTTGATGTGTGGGGTCGCACCCTGTGTGGGTTGCCTACGTACTCAACTCTCTGTTGAGATCAGACCTTACGTAGTTCACTACTTTTGGAGGTTTGGGAGTTTTTGGTTTTGAAGGAATTGAGGTTTTGACCTTTGGGTCTTTGAGGGGTCAAAGAGGTTTTGTGGTCGTTTTGTGAGGTTTACAAATTGTCGGGTTCATTTTGAAGTTTGAGGTGCAAAAAGTCTGTGAGACACTCGGGTCTGTGAGACATTTAAATCTTGAGATGACGGAGTCTGTGAGACGCTCGGGTCTGTAGGATGATCAAGGCTTGAAAGGGTTACAAGTTTTGAAGGTGTTCGGGTGTGGAAAAGCTGAGGGTTTCTTGAGGTTTTTGAGTTTGCTGAGTCTATGGAGATATTCGAGTTCGTTGAGCTGTTGAGACAGCGAGTCTGTTGAGCTGCTGAGACGGTTGAGTCTGTTGAGCTGCTGAGACGGTCGAGTCTATTAAGCTTTTGAGACGTTCGAGTCTACTGAGCTGTTGAGACGTTCGGTCTGTTGAGCTGCTGAGACGGTTGAGTCTGTTGAGCTGCTGAGACGGTCTAGTGTTGAGCTGCTGAGACGGTTGAGTCTGTTGAGCTGTTGAGATTTAGAGATTCGAGATGCTTGAGTTCTAAGGAGTTTGGAGTTTCAAGGAGTTTGAGATTTATGATGTTTGGAATTATTTGGGATTGAAATGAAGTTGAATTGAATTGGGAATGAAAGAATTTTGAATTGAATTGGATTGAAATTGAGATTGAATCTAATTGAATTAAGAATTGAACTGATTTTGAATTGGGCTTGAACTGCGATGAATCGGGTTTGGAATTGAATTTGGTTTGAGTCGAATTTGGTTGGGGTTGGAAACAAGGCGGGTCAAAGTTAGACCAAGTCAAAATGGGATTGAGTCACAGTTGGGTCAAGGTCAACTTGGGCTGGTCAAAGTTCGGATTGGTCAAAGTTTGGGTCTTGGTCAAAGCTTGGGTCATGGTCAAGTTTGTCAAAGGTCACAGTTCAAATCAAGGTTTGGTCAAAGGTCAACATTCGGGTCAAGGTTTGGTCAAAGTTTGGGTCTTGGTCAAAGTTTAGTCAAAGGTCAAGGTTTGATTCTTGTGGACTTGCTTGGTTTTGTATACTTTGGTCAAAGTCAAAGGTTCGGTCAACTCGAGTTTGATCAAAGGTTCAGGTCAAGGTCAAATTGGTTTGACTTTTGGGGCTTGGGCTGGTCTGGGCTTAATGGGCCAAATTGGATTGGACCGGAATGGGTTTGGGTCCAACTGGGCCTGAATCGGGTTTGATGAGTCAATTGTGTTTTGAAATGGGCTTTGATTTTATTTACAGGGTTGGGCCACACATGGATTGGGCCCGATGGGCTTATTGGGCTGAATGGGTCAAGCTAGAAGTGGGTCAGGCAAGAAGTGGCCATGTTGAGTGATTTGGGCCTGATTCGTTATTTGGGCTTGTTGGAGAGAAAAATTGATTGGGAATATCGGTCTATATACATATATACATATTTTTAGGTGTGTGTTTTAGGGTTTAGGGGTGTCACCACCACGAGATTGATCAATGACCTATCAGGCCAGGGGGACCCCTCTATCCTAATGGCTTGGACCTAAGGACATAGTAGCTAAGGCTTATGACATTAATAAGCAACAAGCAAAGGGCATAAATCACAAAGCAAATATCTCACATAGGGTACAAACATTGGAGAAGCAAAATGAAGTGTAAACATTATGTACAAAAATTTGGTGATTAAACACTAGCGAAAATCCTACAAGATTTCAAATTAATTTCCAAGTTCTAATCAATATGTAGAAAGGGGCACGATAATCGCTAGGACAATATAACCCAAACCAGTTAGAGATAACATTCTAAGATTGTTCACATGCAGAGAATGAATTAAATTAATGAATAAGTCCTAAGACTACAACCGAAAGTAAGAACAATAAACAAATTACAGATTAATACAAAACGTAGATAAAAATCTTAAATAGGGAGCTGCTATGAGGGGTCGCATCGACGCCGCCTCACTTGAGCTGATAGGATCAGCAAGAAGTGCACCAACCGTTACATGTGTTTGAAGCGGAGACCCCGGTAGTGCAAGCCACGATCCGTTCCTTAGTTTTAGGGTAGTTTCCCGTTTCACGAACATTATATACATGTCAAAACACAACAAAAAAAGGCAAACTGCATTAGTCAAAGAACGGAAGAGGGTTGGGATGTGTGCAATGGATCATACGGCCCCTCTCAATGGGAGGAAAGGGGGCAATTTAATCATCTCCCACACCCCAACCGAGAACATAGAAAAGAGTTTAAGCTGCCAACGAATGCTAAGGGTTAAGATAATCAAACATTGGGGTTGCTACTCAAATTAATTTATCATCTTAGATTATGACTCCAACCAAGTGTAGTATCAAAGGGGTGGGGTTGTGAGTCATGTGGGATCATACCTAAAAGGGATTATATCATTTCCCTCTAAGATGAAAACTTGATAATTACCATCCAACCAATGATGACTTGTCTTAACAATTATAGCATGGGGCAACTAACTCGATTCATGTTCTTATCTAAGCGCGAGGGTAGTAATGCTAGTTTCAATCTAGTTTCCAAACCAATATCATGCACAGGGGCAGTTAATTATCAAACTAGCCGTATTGTATTCGTGAAAACTGAAGGATAGAATTTCCAAACCCATGAGCTAGTGAGCCCAAAGCACATCAACGCGGTCCAACTATGTAGTCCAAGCAAACGCAGGCCCAAATCGGCAGTTTGCACCCATGGCCCATCGATCTCGTGTACCTCTCGGTCAAATAGAGGAACCCAACAGTTAGAATAAAGGCAACGAGCATTGACATGGAAGGAGGCGAGATACACGAGTCCAAACAATTATGCATAGAAATGGATCCGGCCTAGAAGCCCAAATCAGTACGGAAGATAGATAAAGTAGCCAACCGGATAGTGTCAATCGACAAAAGAAACAAGTACGCCAAAGTACCAAAGCCCAATGAAATCAAAAGGGGCGTAAGCCTGATGTTTAATCCAAAGTGGCTCCTGGGTCCCACATCCCCAAAAGCCGGAAAAGGGGAAGACCCAAATCAGGATGTTAACAAATTATTGAGGCCCAATATCAAGGCCGAACATTGCCAAACCACGACCCCTTAACAAAGTCGATTAGCCCAAACAAATCAGTCATTACCAGGAAACCATTCATAATGCCCAATTAATCACCAACATCACCCGGATAAAGATTCTTCGGCAATCAATAGATCTAGCAAAAGCTATCAAGTAGAATTTCCAAAACCAAACATATAGTGCGCAAGGGGTAATAACGAGTCGATTTACTCTCTGTATAAATGTTATCCAGCAGCTACTCAGATCCATACGCAGGGACAGCGTTAACAAAGGTAAACCCAGTCAAAACCAAATGCAAGTCCGATCTAAATCACCAAACGAAAGGAACACCGGGGCTCCAATTCACCAAAGGGCTGGAAAAGGGTGCGACCCCACCAAATGTCGATCAGAACTACATAGAAATTACATTCCAGATTGCGCGTCAAAAAAAAACCATCTAAAATGATTAATCAATCAACGTACAGTTCTAAGGGTTTAAGAAAACCAGATTTCTGACTCAATGTAATAAGTTAAGATGGCTTCGACATCAAACTTATGATCAAGCAAATGAAGGCTAACCCAAGGGAGGCTATTCAGGGTATATTAACCATCAGCAGTCCATGATCAACTGTCATCAACTAAGGAAAGGCTCAGAAACAGAAAATCCAACGTGATTGGCAAGCAATTACAGATTCCAAAGAGACCAGACTTTCAGTTTAGAATTAACCACATCTAGAACTGTTTCGTATTCAAACACAGCATGTTGTTAGTCAAAATTCATGTGCGGATATCATTGACAACCGAAAGATGTTCGAAAATAAAATCAGAAATGAGAATGAATAAATGCGACCTCGAATCCAGAACGTGTGAACCAGGACTTGAACACGAATCAACGGATAGAAACCAAATGCCAACGACAGAACAAGCGCCTGTAACCCAGGGGTTTAAGACACAAACCCGTAGATTAGAATGCAGTGGCGACGAGGTGGTATCAATCGCCGAAGAGATCCCAAGGCCGGGAAGGACCCTTCGACACCCATACGCAAAATCACTCTTAATGGACCTAATCCTCGAATAGAGAAGGCCGGAACTCCGACGAGGAATAGGAATCAGATAAGTGGTCTGGATGATGAATCGGAGGTCCAGTATGCGTCAACAACGCCAAAGTCGGTTCAGGTCTTGAGAGAAACATAAGATCGGTGGCTAGGGTTTTCTGGAGTTGAAGAAAATCTAAACATTGGGGGAGGTTAGATTAAGAAGGTGAGGTTGATGTAGGCGAAGAGCAAGGAATCCGACAGCTCACAAGTTGAGGATTAAAGGACGACGTCAGTCGGATGGCGAATCGAACAGAAGACCAACAGAGGAGAATGAATCGTGGTGGTGGACTTGGTCATTCAAGCGCTGTCGGAGGTAGAAGATGGCATGGAGTTAATTCCGATTTCAGAGGTTTTTTTTTTGTTTCTTTTTGTTTCTGGGATTTTTGCTTGAGGAAGGATGTCCGAGGGAGAAGCAGGAGAATGAGAACATTTTTCTTGAGCTGGTGTTGATCGGCGGCCCCCGAGTGATGCTACAGTAGGGTTTTTTTTAATGTTGTTTTATAGGAAGAGAATATGGGTTTTCTGAAGTGGTCATGGACTTTATTTGGATGTGGGTTAAAAAGAAGAAAATGGGCTTGGGTTTTAATGTGGGCTTTTGAAGCCAAGGGCTGAAAATAGAGTGGGTTTAAGGAAATGGGCTAGGCCAAATTTCAACCAAGTGTGGATTGAGTTTGAAAGATGAAGATGAGTGTGTATAAATAGAAATGAAAATAAAAATACTAATGCTAATAGTAGAATAAAATAAAATATAAGAAAAAGTGAATAGATGATTAAAATAAATAAAATAAAATAAAATAGTAAAATAAGTGAATAAACAAAAGAGGACGACCTTGAAACTAGACTGTCGATGGAAATTCATTTTCGAAGAATTGTGTTTTTTCTGAAATGTTTTGAAAAAGATTATAAAATGATGGTTTCGTCTTAGCACGCACGTTAATATGTTTTGAAAAAGAAAGGCGACGACCCCTCTTATTATTTCGGAATTTGCTTTATGGGGTGAGAATTTTGGTGTCTACATACGGTGATTAGTAATTTTGTACTGCGAATAGCAACCCAAAAAAAGAAAGTCACGAAATGTCACTTTATTTTTGCATAAGTCTATGAAATGTCACTATAACTACTGACCAAAAGGAAAAATGACAAAAATACCCCTACTAGTTAACAAAGTATTTTTGAAGTTCACAATATGCTCCTAAGTGTTAAAAATTCACAAAAAATCAAAATACTATTAAAAATAAAAAAAATATTTAAAAATTTAAAAAATTGAAAAAATGATTCAATATCATAAAATATTCTAAAAAATAAAGTTTTCTTAGATTTTAAATTATTCAATACCATAAAAATAATATAGACTTTTAAACACATAAATTTGTATCAATATTTCTACTAATTTATACCAATTAAGTACCATACAGTTTTAAAATTATTTTTCTATCAATTTAAATTATTTAATATTTTTAAGATATTTAGAAATATTTTTAAAAATTATATTCAATATTGCTTGTAACTTTGTGACATAATATTTGTAATAACAAAAGCATATGTCATTAAGTTACAACAAAATGGAGTATAACTTAAAATATTTTTCTCAATATTAGTTTAAAATATAATCTAATTTATGTAGAATAAATAATTCAAATTGATAGAACAAAAAGATAATTTAAAAATCAATGGTACAAATTTTGGTACTTAATTGATACAAATTAGTAGAAAGATTAATTTTATTTTCAAAACTCTATATTCCGTTTTATGATACTGAATGATTTAAAAACATTAAAAAATATTTACTATTTTTCAAGATATTTTTAATATTTTGTTACTATTTTTTACAATTTATAATATATATATTTTAAAAGTATTTTGATTTGTTGGGTGAATTTTTAAAACAATTAGGGATAATGTGAACTTTAAAAGTACTTTGTTAACTAGTATGGGTATTTTTATCATTTTTCCTTCTGGTCAATGGCTATAGTGCCATTTTATGGACTTTTTGCAAAAATATAGTGGCATTTCGTGACTTATTAAGTGTTATAACCATTAAATCCATAAGAAGATTGCTGAAATAGGAGGTTCCAGCCTCCAGGACGCATAATTTTGACCCCAAACAGCCAGTTCCGGACATCCAGAACCACAAGTTGAACGTCAGGAACAGGTAGACCATTCTATGTAGTTCAGTTTGGCCCCTGGAATGGATAGTTCCGGCCTCCGGACTCACCCCAGGAACTGCACAAACAACTTGCATCAAAATATTGTTTTTACTCTAAATTCTTTGTTATAACTTCGATTTCACTTCCGTTTGTTTTCACACACTTCTCTCTTTATTGTCTATCATATGAGAGGAAAAATATAGATTTTTTGATGTTTGACAAACCTAACGGCATCACCATGAACTCATAGTGGCCGTATCTCATTTGGAATGCCATCCTCTATATCATGCTCCCTGATCGGTATCTGGTGGTACCTTGATCTCAGATCAATCTCGGAGAACACTGATGCCCCTTTCAACTGATCAAACAAATCATCAATGTGCGGCAGTTGATACTTGTTCTTCACCGAGACTGCAATAAGCTCTCTGTAGTCAATGCACAAATGGAGGCTGTCGTCCTTCTTCATTACAAAGAGAACTGGTGCACCCCAAGGTGACACACTAGGGCGTATGAAGCCCTTCCCGAGTAGATCTCTCAACTGCTCTTTCAGCTCATTCATCTTTGCTGGTGCAATACGGTAAGGTGTCTTAGCTATCGGGCCCGTACCTGGTAGTAGGTCGATAGTGAACTCTACCTCTCAGGCTGGTGGCATGCGGGAAGTTCCCTAGGAAAGAAATCGGGAAACTTTGACACCACTGGCACGTCTGGACTGAACTCTGGGTCTCGCTCTAATTCTGAACATAGCACAAATATACCTCGTTCTTTTTCCCGATCTCTCTGAACATGGACATTGCAGATATCACCTTGACCAAAGGCTCTCTGGGGCTCTGGCGGTACGACACAGACACTCTCGAAGGACTCCTGAACAATAGTTGGTGCTCAGCACAAAGAATGCAGCCTGTGTGTCGTCCTAACCAGTCCATCCCCACTATCACATCGAATCCCAAGCCTCTAAACTCAATCAGGTTGATAGGAAAATCTTCATCACTTATTCAGATGGTGGCTCCTTGATAACAACGAGTGCATCTGATCTTCTCCTTAGGCGGGAGCATCACCATGAAATCTGGTAACTCTACAGCATCTAGCCCCAACTTCCCCACAAGTGATGGAGAAACGAAGGTGTGTAAAGCTCTGGAGTCAAACAATACCGATGCAGCCACTCCATGAACCGGAAAGGTACCTGAGGTAATTATCTCACATGTTATTTCCCACTTATTCTTAGTACTAATTAAGGTCTCAACCATTCATTCAGTTTATACCTGTGAGGATAGTGCCGCTTTCACCAGCCTCTGTCTCAGTGAGTATGCTAAGGTTACCTTCCATCCGATTCCACAACCTATTCATAAGCTTTAGTAAGTACTTGATAACACGATGGGAGTCGAAAAAGATAATCAATATCTTATTTCATTCAATCATTGTTTACATCGTGATCTTCATTACACATGCTTAAAGATAATACAACACTAAGATCTTCTAAAGGTCAAGTTCAGTCATCCTGTTCTCATGTGTGTGGCATTAATCACTGCCGAGAGTGCCGTGTTCAACTTTATATTTTTAATGCCATGAAACAGCATCCTCGACTTTCCACCCATGACCAGAACATCTCTTGACCGCAGTGTAATCTTCTTGGCCAGATCCACATGCTTCTACTCGCCATTAAGGAACTCTACATCATCTTCAATGGACAAGGACACAACCGGTATCCCTTGAATGAGGGACTCTAGTGTCTCATCCTTATCTTAGTGAAGTCCTAATCAGCCTCCTTTTTCGTAGAAGTTGATGATGCATAAATCATCTCCAAGTTCGGGAACTGGATCTGCTTCTAGCTGCTGAGCAATGCTTATTGCTTGCTCAACAATTGGTAGGAACCTGTCGGGTATCCTCGGTGTTTACGCTCTGTCTTTGGTTCCCATCTCTTGGTATGTCTTCGTGTAAAGATTCCAGTCCTTACCAAGGCAACATCATCTTCAGCTTCATCTTCGATCCGCTTGGATATTTGGGAGTGTAGAACCCTCCTGGTCCTACTCCTAGTTCTCGACATCGTTTGATGATGACAATTTGTTTCTCGGGTGTCAGGTATCCCTTGAGTAAGATCATACTTGGTTGGATCATCTGACTCTGCTCACTTGGAAGGTTGTGAGTCTCGATGTGGGCTTCTTTTAGGGCGGGTGGTGAGGGGATAGAAAAGTAAATATCATAGTTTCCTAAGGTAGTAGGAGTTCTATCTTTGTGAGTTTTATTATCTTCTCATATTCATACTTAAACATGCAATAACTCATTACTGTATGCATGAGGTTCAATGATTACGAGGGTTTAGTAATACCTGGTCTAGATGAAGAACCAGACCATCTGAACGATCCACCACATTCAGGGTGGGGTTCCCTAATGCTGGGCCCTTTTGATGGCCTCTCGCTCCCTGGCCTGTTGTAGGCTGGGTCATCTAAGTAAGGTGTGGACCACCGGATCCACCCCCCGATCACCACTCAGCTTTGCCCCGAGGCGGTAGGTCTTGCTCTCCGGGTTCTTGAAGCACTCCTAAGATCGGTGTCCTCATTGTTGGCAATGGCGGCACTGAACCTTCACCCCTTGGCAGTGACTCCCGGGAGGTTCTTCCCGCACTGCTTGCCCCAGAAAGTGTGCTCATACTTTCAGCCTGTGCCCGAACCAGAACCTAATACATCCATGGAGATTAATCAACTACTCCAATATAATAAATAAGTGGTATTCTTAGTGTATTCAAATGTTATAATTAGATAAGTGTCTTACCCTTGGGCGGGTATGATCGCAGAGGCTTAGCCGCCTCGGCATGTAAGTAAACTAGAGAGCCCCAGAAGGCTGGCTCTCCTTCCCCTGAGGGTGCGTCTTGCCCTTGTAGAACAACTTCCTATTCTTTCTCTGACCGCTTTGCTTCGAGTCATCAGAACTCGGGCCAGCGGCCTTCCTCTCATGTGACTGTAGATTGTCCCTTCTCTGGACAATGATTTCCAACTTGGCGACGGCATAATAGCACTTCCAAAGGGTGGCATAGGTAGTTGGTCCCATACCATACTGAAGACGAGGACTCGGACCTCCGTAGAAGCGATTGACTAAAATTTCGTCTGAGTAACCGGGTCGGGTTAGAAGGCGGAGTAAGGCAGTGAATGCCACAAAATACTCATTGACGGTCATCCTGCTCATCTACTGTAGTGAGTCGAGCTCCATCTTCTTCTTCGTCCGTACATGGGCTGGGTAGTACTTAGCCCTCAGTAGATCCTTGTAGGCTCCCCAACTAAATTTTGGATCGGCCATATGATCGGCCTTCACCAGGTTCCACCGTCTTGGGCCGCATCCTTCAGATAGAACTCAGCTAGTTTGACCTTGACTCCAGCAGGTACGTCGTGTGTCTCGAATGCGGTCTCCATCTTGAGAATGTAAGTCTCCAGGTGAGAAGGATCTGTCTCTCTCTAAAAGCTGACGGTCTGAGATCTTCCAAAACTCTTTACTCAATTACGGCTCGCGGTGCTGAGGT